>PVJH01000872.1:0-253546 GCA_004026705.1 Nesogale talazaci
TTACCATCTCCACCACCTCCACCACCACCATGATCACCTCCACCATCACCACCTCCACCACTACCCTCACCACCACCATTACCACCTCCACCACCAAATCCATCACCACCACCTCCACCATCACTGCCACCTCTCTTTTTCTCCTCCCCCTCCCCCTCCCCTTCTACTTCTTTTGTTAAACACGCACCTTAATATTTTAACAAGCAAGGCAGAGTGAGGATGTGAAAGTTGTACCATTCAATAGACCACATCTAGAACACCCAAACCCAGTGCCCTTGAGTCATAGCAATCCGAAGGAAGTTATTAGCTTTTATGAAAGCAGTTAGCCTCCTCTTTCTCCAGAGGAGCAGTTGGTGAGCTTGAACTGCCCTACTTTGACCTAACAGTACCACCAACCAAAATTTACTCCCTCCTTCATTGTCATTGTTTAGACCCAGAGCCAACCTCAGAAGACAGTAAAACTATCCCAGTAGCGTTCTTTCTGAGACTTGACTGCTTTCTCTTCTTTCTCCCATGAAGAGGCTAGTGGACTCAAACTGCTAACCTGGTTGTTAGCAGCCCAACTGATATCCAACTACATGATCAGGGCTCCTGTCTAGAACCCACAGAGTGTGATCTAAACAGAAACTCCCTCATTAGCAAACCAGGTCACGCCTAGACAAGTTGGTTTGTAGCATGAAAGCTATTCATGTACGCTTCTTTTTGTCTTAATGACCAGAGGTCCTAAGTCTCTAATCTCTTTCCTGTGTTTTGTGGGAGCTTTCTGAATACCCAGCCAGGACAGTAAACAAAAAAGTAAAACAAAACCCAAACCAACCTCACTGGCATCCAGCCAATTCTGACTATTAGTGGCCCTATAGAACAGGGTGGAACTGCCCTTTTGAGTTTCTAAAACTGAAACTTGTTAAGGGGGGAGAAAGCCTTGTCTTTCTCTGACAGGACTGGCTGCTGGTTTTGAACTGCTGACTTTGAAGTTAGCACCCCAAACCATAGCCACTACACCACTAGCGCACCCAATACTACCTCCCAAGGACTTCCTATCAAAAGCATGCACCATCTTGGGGCTGGCTTTTTGGATGTAAAAGGTTATTATGGATTTGCGGCAATGATCTTTAGCAACAACAAAAATACCTTTTGTAAGCCAGTATTGAATTACAGCTTTGTGTCTGTGAGTTGGAATCGACTAAGTGCATTACGTTTTGAGTTGGGGAAGCAGAGATGGGAGGCTAGACTCATGGCATCCTCTTCAAGGCACAAGGTGTGTGCACAGACTACTGACCACTAGCAGAGCTTGTACGGAAGTTAGAAGTCAAGCTGTGAGGAGTATGCCAAAGGCACAGACCTACGTAGGGGGATTGGTGGAGGACTAGGGTCAGTCTAGCCTTCCAAAAAGGCTGTCCTCGCTTGACCACTTTCTTCTCTCTCCTCCCTTTTGTCCCCCAAACAGCATTTAAATGAATAAGAAAGCCCATGTAACTGACCCAGAAACTCTTTCATAACGGATCCAAATCCAGCTCTTCTCGAGTTGTAATGGAGGAATATTAAGAAGTCTTGCTTAGTCTCTCTTTGCTTCATTTTCCATGCTCATGTTATTATTTTTGCTACTAGGAACTGGCATTAAGAAGAATTCCAGGAAATGAAAGCTATAATGATTACATTGATTTCTTAGAAGGATTGGGCTGACTTTTTGAATATTTATACACTTTAAATTACTATAAGCAATTGTCCTCAAGTTGGTGACATAGTTTTAGCTGCTGTGAGGTCTTTGCGGAGTCCCGTTGACTCTATAGAGTAAGCACTGGCTGCTAACAGGAAGGTCAGTGGTTCAAAGCCACCAGGCGCGCTGAGGGAGAAAGTTTGAGGCTGTCTGTTGCCTTAAAGATTTACAATCTCAAAAAGTCTATGTAGCATGGCTGAGTTGAAATGACTTCGATGGCTGTAGGTTTCATTGGTGAGTTTTGAGAGCTTTTATCCTTTATGGCATAGTTTGTTGTGTGCAGCCCAGTGGATTCCAGCTCATGGTGCTGTTCGGCGCCTTCAGGCCAGTTCTCGCACCTAGTGGCCTTTTGCACAATCGAACAAAACACTGCCCAGGCCTGCAGCCTTCCCATAGTTGTTCTTACGTCCGATTCTATGATAGTGGCCACTCTTCCAACTCAGCAATCCTGCAGGGGAGAGTGACCCCACAGGGTTTCCTAGGATGAAGTGGTAAGAACATTCCAGCTGTTCCTTGGAGGAAAGAAGGGGCAGTCTGCTCACATGCAGACTAACAGTCTCAGAGCCCCTTTGGAGCAGTGTGACCCAGTCTTTATTATCGGCTTTCTCTGAGCCAGAGGGTTTGGTCCAGGTCTGGGAGATCAGTCTTTATGAATTCTGTTCATTTGGGACAACTTCCAAATTTTCTAGATTCATGCTTAGTCCATGTTTTGCTTATTAATGGATGCCGGCAGATGGTTCTTCTCAAGTTCTGGGATGTCACAGCAGCAAATGAAAATTCTCAAAGCTTTACTTCATCCACATCCTTCTGTCAGGTCGACATTGAGGAGACAGCTCTTCCCTCACATTTTGAGTGTCTTTCAACCTAATGGGCTCACCTTTTGGCAAGAGGTTCTGGGATGACCAGGGCTTTTCAGAAGGATTCCACAGGCCTGTGTTTAAGCAGTATATCTCCACCCACTTTTTCCTACTTGGTCAGTCTGGAGGCCCCATGGAAGCCTGTCCACTTTCCTCTCCTTGGGTTGGCCCTGGGCTCTTGAAATGTGCCCTAATTCTTGGTCTCATACCTACCAGAAGATCAAGGAATTACAGATCCCTTCCCCTTCTAACCCAAAACCCTCTGAACACTCGGCTCACATAAAGCCAGAATCAGCTGACTCTTAGCTAGTGGCTCAGTTCTTCACCCACTATGCCACCAGGGTTCCATCCTTTCCCTTCAACCACATTAGAATTTAGGCAGGAGATGTATGTGTATGCATAATATATTATCCATATATATAGATTATATATATATAGTACACACACTGTCCCACCACACTATACCACTTGTTCTGATAAAGAAGAATCCATTTATTCCATTGGAAACTTACTGCCATGGGTGGAGTCAGTTCCGGTTCATAGCAACCCTGTAGGTGAGGGCAGAACTGCCCTTGTGGTTTCCAAGGCTCCAAGTCAGGGCTCCTCAAACTATGGCCCACAGGCCACATGTGGCCCTCCGAGGACATTTATCCAGTCCACTGGGTGTTTTTGCCACCACTGCCTGTCCTGCTTAGCAACCGACTCATCCCAAGCCCACAGTGAATTTGTTTGTAGTTTGTTTTTTTTTTAATTATACTCTGGCCCTCCAATGGGCTGAAGAACAGTGAACTGGCCCCCTATTTAAAAAGATTGAGGACCCCTGTCTAAGTCTTTAAGGAATTACAAAGCCTCCAGCCTAGTTGGCTGCTGGTTTCGAACTGCAAACCTTGTGGTTAGCAGTCCAAGAATAACCACTATGCCACCGTAAAGTCCACTTAAAACTTGAAGATTTAGCATCATGCATTTGCAGTCTCCAAGAATGCAAATTTTACTGAAGATTTGCAAAGGACTTGGCTCCTAACACACCTAACAGGTCAGGAGGCAAAACAATGTCTGTTTATCCCCCTGGTGCTTTAAAACTCACCTGTTTCCCCTAAGATGCCTTGCAGTTGAATTATGTCCTGGCAGTTATGCCATCAGCATGGTTGGGGGAGATGATTTGAGAGAGCTCAGATTTCATTAGGTGAGTGACAAGACTTGACCCTTGCAGTGCTTAAGAAAAAATTAAAACAGGAGACAGATTTTACTGCAAGTGTTTGAGTCATTTGTGCATATTACAGTTTTTCTGCCCAAAGCCCTGCGAAATGGGAGCATGTCTCCCTCTGTTTATTGCCAAAGTTCACCTACATCATGCTTGCTTCTCTGTTTTCTCTTCCTCTTTGAGGAAGGAGGTGAGAGGCTGGAAATCAATTTTCTCAGCTAGATCTGTATTTGTCCAGTTAGAAAAGATGTTTCCTTTTAATTGGTTGTCTGGTAGTATTGAAATATTTACTCCCCCTTGCCACCGCGCCCCCCCCCCCCGCATCCCTTCTTATTCAAAAGAAGCTCTACTTCCTTGGGCATCTACTTTACCTGGAGTTTAGTTGCTTGAGGTTTTTGATGGTGGTTTTTAAGAAGGCCTAGTACTCCAGTGACCCTGCTTTCAGCACCTGTGGCTGGCTGTTAGGCGCTTGTTCTGTTCCTTTGCTCCTGCTTCCTGTGCTAGTCTTTGATCTTAATCTTTCCGAGTTGATCCTCCCCCATTTTTGTTTGTTTGTTTTGTTTTAAGGTAAAGGAGGATTTTGGATATGACTTGTCAATCCTCTACTTCTTTTTGTGTCAAGGATGACAAGGACTTGTGAATTGTCCTGTTCTAGATCCTTGTCAGGTAAATCTTTTTCTTTTTCTTTCTTTTTTAAACTCCACTTCCTTTTAGTTAACCAGCAGGATAAAGTGGGCAAAGACGAGACTTTCTACTCCCCGCAAGTTACAGGCTCTGAGTGGCAGCTCTCCTCGGTTCTGTTGATCCCAGTCGTCTCGTTGACAGAGCTTGCTTTTGAAGATTTGGGGTTCAGCCCATCACTGACAGACTGCCATTCCCTGACAGACCTGTGTCTACCGGTATGTCCTCAACGAGGACAAGACTTCGGTTGTTTTGTGATCAAGACTCTTCTCCTCTTCATCATTTGCTTTCTTTCTCAAGGGATCCTAATGTCTGAAAGACACCAAAGCCATTCTAGGTGTGGGTTAGCCGTTTGAAAATAGAGCTGCTGACTGGCGGGAGGGGGTGGGGTGGGGTGGCACAGGGATCAGGTGTGTGTGTGTGTGTGTGTGTGTGTGTGTGTGTGTGTGTGTAAACGTAGGGTCCGCATCATGTTATTTTCTCATTTTTGGAAAACAAAAACACATAGCTGATGAACACAGGAGAAGTCCTTTTAATCAGGAAACAGTGGTGTGGCTCTCCCCCGTGGAGCAGTTGGGAGTACATCAGCTGGCAGAGTGCGGTGGCTTTGCAGAGGGGCCACTGAGCAGAGCCAAGGCTTCTTGGTGTGTGTTTATAAGGAGCCGTCATTGTCTCCTTTCCTGTCTCCTGGTGTTCTTTGTCTGCTGTGGGAACTCCTCTGTCAGGCGCCTTCAGCCTCCCTCTGTCTCTTTTCTCTCCTTCCCTAATATTCCTCCCACCCCGTGCTCTCTCACTGGTTTTGTGATTCAAGGAATTTGAGAGGTTTGGGTGAAGTGGAATCCCAAAAAGGAGGCTGTCTGTCTCATGAGCTTCAAGGAAGCGAGAGGACAAGATAGATGCTTGTCACACTTGCAGGAAACCAGTGTGGATTGGGGAGGTCTGTGTTCTTGCTGTAAAGGTTTCCAGTGGGTAGGATAAGGAGGGAACAGTGGGGCATCCTCGCCCCCAAATTTCTGAGCAATGGCGAGAACTGTCAGTGCATCCTGACTTCTGAGTCATTGTTAATAAGAGAACCACCGTGACAACAGATGCCAGATAGATTTAAATAGCAAGATCTAGGGTGTTCAGACAGGCTCCTGAAATCAGCGCCCAGATCCATGTTCTGCCTTGTGAAAAGGAGAGCCTTAATGGCTTGGTGTGGCTTGAACTCTAAAGAGCCCTTTTACGAGTTCTGTCTTCTCTTCTTCCCCTCACCTTCAGCTTACACAGTTTTTTAAGTGATTCTTCTGCTTGTGTGGAGGAGAACAGCAGAGAGAGGAGAGAGAATGGGATGACAAGGCTCTTAAAGCCATTTGTGAGTGGAACAAAACCTTTCCTTGGGGAAGCTTAAAGCACTTCGCCTATGGAAACCACAGAGGCGGAATGGACCTACATTCAGACAGCCCTTTCCTTTAGTTCTCATAGAGATGCTTGCTGAGAGTTTAGGGGACATTTAGGGATGATGACTCCTGGGGACTCAGAGCTGGTGCAAGGCAAAGCTAGGATTCAAAGCTGGGTTTTTTCAAGATTCTTCTCTGCGTCACACATCTTAGTACCTCCATCCCCATTGAAAAATGTCATGGCAAATCATGACATGAAAAAGGTCATGGCCCTTTTTAAAAGTGGGAAAGGCTAAAGCAGAGAGAGAATTCCCCAGGGTGAGCCCTCTGTGGAAAGCCAGCCAGAACAATGTTTCTCCTAGAGCCCCCCTAAGTGATTCCAGGTGGGTCATATCAACGTGAACATCTTGTCCCTTGACCCCAACCAGCCAAGGTTTGTATTTCTGCTGCTTCTGCTCTCCAGCTCGTTCCTCCCTTTGCACCAGTTAGTCCTTTATCTTCTTATAGCCAAGGCGTGCTCTGGATTTCTCTGACTGGGTATGTCTCCTCCACGAAGGAACCCTGGTAGATGTATCCAGAGGGATTCAATTGCTAACAGGAAGGCTTGCTGTTCAAACCCACCAGCTGCTGCATGGGAGAGAGACGGTGCTTTCTGCTCTTGTAAAGGTTCACAAGCTAGCAAGCCCCATGTAGATTGCTAGCAATTGGAATCAACTCAATGGCAACAATTTATTTGGGTTTATTTTTTACCCTTTCTTCCAGTATATCTGGAACTCTGTTTATGACCTCTTTCTAGAATTTTCTCTGAAGCAGTTCAGACCTTGCCCATGTACCTAAAGAACTAGTGTCATTTCCAAATATACGCTAGCCTACTACAGTGTAGTCAAAGCAGAGCTGGTGTGGGGCAAAAGATCAACTCAATATCTACCACAGAGTAAGCCTATGTGCTCTTATGCAAAGTTCCTGCCAGCTCTGAAATCCTAAATCTTCACATATATTTTTTCATGGAAGAGTTTTAAGAGAGAATTGGCCAATGGAGGTGTTCCCCACTTGTCCTACGGGGCCCAGGCTTCCTGTCAACCCAGCTCTTTAGTTCAGCTTTGGAACTGGGACTTGCATTCTAACCATGTTGGGAGCTGCTCCAACCTGACTCTGCTGTAGCTTGCTCTTGGGACCAGTGCCTGCTGGTATAAAGTAGGACCTCTGGGTGTTCTGTAGTACAAAGGATGCTGTGTAATTGGGAAATGAATTTTAATACACACACACTTTCTTCTCTGCCAAATTGGCTTGGTCATATCTAGGAAACAAATCCAGGGCTACTTGTAGCTAGGTTAGTGCTGCTCTGGTTTTTAGTGTTGTGTGACTGTTCTAGCTATTTTGACCTTACCCTAGCGCATAAGCCCCTTAAGATCAGCCATTGTAAAGGACAGTGTTAGGTAACAAGTTCCTTCTTAATAAGAATAAGTTACGTTATGATGACCACAAATCCTGTATCCTCTGATGTGAAGTCCAGTAATTAGAAACTACAGCCCAGTGGGATTGGAAGTCATTGTTGCCAACTGAATATTTATGAATCTATGATGGAAATAAGTATCTTGGAAGAGTTGACCAGTCATACTGTTTCCCACTGTGACTTATTAAAAGTCATGATTTGTGCTTCCAGCTTCTCCTTCTATATGCTTTCCCCATTTCCGACTTAACCGATATAATTTTCTCCAATTTGAAATGTAATCCAAGTATAACTATCAGTTAAAGAAAACAGCTTCGGAGCATCTGCCACGTGTCAATGGGAAATAATAGTGCTCCTCTGAATGGCTTTCATTTTTCCATGATGCTGTGAGAAAGGCCAGGGGTCCAGGTGGGAATCATGTTTTGCTGGGTGTTTTTCTGCACAAGAAACAGTAAATGATGGTACTCTTTTGTAAAGGCTCACATAGATCCCATTAAGGGGAAGGATCCATTGGCGTTTCGGCAGAATCTCCTGGGTAGATTGGGAAACTGTGTTGGGCTAGCTGATAAGCAAAAAACGGATGAGAAATAAAATCTTTGAGAAATCCTGGGGTGCATGTGCAGGGCAGCTCTTCACCTGTCCTCTTCTCACCTGTCATGCTGCCCCATTTCTTGCCCCTGGAATGGAGGATGACCCCTTGAGGAGGTCAGCACAATTGGTGCAGACTCTAGCAACTTGGACTTGTCCTCCCTTTGCTACTTACTAACTTAGAGGCCTCTTGGAGGAATCTTTTAAGCACTTAACTTTCCTTTTCCTGGAATTATGACACCTGCTTTCGAGCCTAAATGAATATTACAACACTTATCGGGATATATGGGGCTGCATCCCCCATGGGAAAGCAATTTGGAACTGTCAAAGGGCTTTCGTTATAGAGAAGCAGCGCTGACAGTGTGTCTTCACATGGGGAGAACTGATGGGGGCTAAAACCGCAACTGCTCATGGGGAAAATTGGAGTAGTGGGCAGCACAGGTTACAAGCATCCATTTCATTCTGGTCGGAAACAGCCAGATCGATCTGTGCTTTGTGTGAGTTTAGTTGAGATTTGGTTTTGCAATCATGCACTTGCAGCGCACTGGAAGGAAAAGAACGGCAGCAATTTCTTCATTCTTTGCTCCCTCTTTCCTCAGTGGAAGTGCTAGGAACACCAATGACCCCGTCTCAGTTCTTCTCTTTGGGGGGAGAAAACGCTCAAGCAGAAGTAGGGGCTGCGCTGGTGATTCGGTTAACTGGCCCCATGGTTTGAGTTTGATGGAAGCAAAGGGAGACAGCCATGTGGAGATGAAAGGAGACACATTCTAGGCCGTTCTGGCAGTTGTACTAATTTGCTCTACGATCTCAGGCAAATGGGTTTATGTTCCTTTAAGGGGGTGATATTGATGTTTCACTTCACCAGCTGTGGTGAATTTTCGTTGATGTTGGCAAAGCCCTTTCTATTCCCAGGTTGAATCATGCCACAGGAAGTGCTGTGTTGTTTTTTATCTTCAGGGATGGGGGAATAGAGGTTATGGATCTCCTGCTGCTTTGCTGGCTCCTTTTGTCTCATAATTTCAACCATATAGCAATAAAGAGTCGGTAGATGCAATGCATAGTCTTTGTGGAGGTAAATGCAGGTGACCGTGGCTGTGTTAATGTGGCAGTCACCTGGGTTGCTGCTCAGCATCAGGGATATCGCAGTCAGATGCTTGCTGGGGATTAGATGGAAAGCCCAGTGCAACTTTCAAGAACAGAGTATGCCCAAAAGGAAAATGTAGCTATGATTGCATAACTTTTTGTGGAGTTTTTTTAAAAAATCAGGTATAATGATATACTTCATCTAGTATTTGATATAAAAACTTGGTTAAACCTCATAGGCAGAAATATCAGAGAAATAGGGTGAAAATAAGCTCTTTTCTATCTGTCGCTGTCAGTCCCCTAATCTGGTGTCAATTTGAGTATTAAGAGTGTAGGGATGAAGTCTAACCTATCAATCTGAAGATAGCCAATGAGACCCCTGTGTGGGCATGGCCTTCTCCTCTGAGAATTCTGGGAAAATATGGTAATTCCTTTTTGGAGGCGGAAGACACTATCTCTCTTAGTTCACTTCCTTGGAAACTTTCTACTGACATTGCTCACTGCCTGAGAGACTCACCTGACAAGGCTAACTTCCTGGAGACATTCCTAGGGAGAAGCCCCATGGACCCACCCCGATGCAGCCCTGGGTGCTGGGAAGCCATGCAGAGAACCCTGCCAGCGACTCTCTACCTACTGGCCTGTGAACTTCTACCCTTGGCATTATTGTATGTGTTTTGTGAGTCTGAAGAGGACTTTATGGACTGATGGTGTACATATGGGCTAGTATTGGACTTAAGGACTTGATCTGAACTATGCTGGGATGTTTTCTCAATGTTCAATTGCTCTTGTATATAAATCTCTTTCTTATATACATAAGAGTTTCTATGGATTTGTTTCTCTAGACTACCCAGACTAACACAGTCTCCATGACCATGACATGGTCATCCATATCTGTAGATCAAGGATCATTTACTGAGTTTCTGTTTGGTATCAAGAACTAGGTTGAGGAGCCCCAGTGGTGTAGTGGTTACTGGTTGAGCTGTCGGCTGCAAGGTCAGCAGTTTGAAACCACCAGCCTCTCCCCAGCAGAAAGACAGAGCTCCCTACTCTCATGAAGACTCACAGATGCAGTTCTAGCCTGTGCTGTGGGGTCGCTATGAGTTGGCAATGACTCAATGGCAGTGAGTGGGCAGAAGTGCCCAAACTCCTTGACATGAATCTTTAAGTTATCAATTGTGTTTCTATTCCCTTGTAAGACAGCAATCCACAGTATTAGTTGGGTCTTCATCACTTAAAAAGAAATATTCTTTCAGACCCACAAAGTGTTGAAACTTTAGAAGTCATATTGGATGGTAAATACACAATAGAAAGGGAAAATTTTTCAAAGATCATTTTATTGGGGGCTCATATAACTCTTATCACAATCCACACATACATCTATTGTATTAAGCACTTTTGTACATTTGTTTTCCTCATCGCTCTCAAAACTCTTGCTTTCTACTTGAGCCCCTAGTATCTGCTCCTCATTTCTCCCCTTCTTCCTCCATGAACCCTTGATAATTTATAAATTATTATTATTTTGTCATATGTTACACCATTCAACATCTCCCCTCACCCACTTCTTTGCTGTATGTAGATAGGCCATATGTAGATTCTTGCAATCTGCTCTCCCTTTCTACTCCGCCTTCCCTCCACCACCACCACCCCCCATTATTGCCCCTCTCACCACTGGTCCTAAGGGATTCTTCTGGCCTGGATTCCCTTTCCTATCTATACCATTTGTTTCCATTTCCTATCTATACCAGTGTACATTCTTCTCCGGTCCAGCTGCATTTGTAAGGTGGAACTGGGATCATGGTAGTGGGTGTGGAGGAAGTATTCAAGAACTAGAGGAACATTGTATGTTTCATCATTGCTATACTGCATGCATCCTGCTTGCCTCATCTCCTCTCCAGATCTTCTGTGAGGGAATGTCCAGTTGAAGAGGAACAAATTTTCGTGTAGCCCTCACAGCATTAAAAAACAAAATTGGACCTGGACTTTCTGCTGTGGCCAAGTGAGGAGGGCTGTAAATCTGCTCTCAAGAAAGTAAAGCATAAGGCAAATGGACAAAAAGAGCAAACCAAGTATGATGGAAGTCACACAACAAGCAGAGAATGTTTCTCCTAATAAGACGGCTAGACTTTTGCTACAAATAGGGAGGGTCTGTGGCATTCTTGTCTGAAACTGCACTCACCCCTCAACCCCCCACCCGCAAACTCCACTGGCATGGAAACTGTGCAGGTAGAGGAATTGTCCAAAGGGACTGGAAGATTGCTGTCAAACAGGCCTCTTTCAGTTTGAAACAGTGAGTCATATGCACACCCAATGACATTGTCCATGGATATATGTGTATTGGTAGCAGGTTTGGGGAGAGCAGAGACTCTATTATCTTGGAGTTGGGGTAAGACAGCTCCTAACTGCAACCATCCATGTGAGGCCAGTAAACAAAGAGGTCCAGGTCATCCACACTCTCCTGTTCAACCCTAAGGCTCAGCCCATATACAGTGGAGGCATAAATGGACAAACCCAGTATGTGGTAGTTACATAAGTTGGTGCCAATTTGAGAGGATTAAAAATGAAGGGTTGTAGTCTGACCTGTCAATAAAGATATAAGTAATGAGGCCTCTGTGTGGGCATGACCTTATGAGAATTCTAGGAACTCCTGTTTTTTCTCCTTGGAGACAGAAGATACTTTCCTCTCTCAGCTCAATCCTTGAAGACTGGCGACTGACAAGGCCGACTCCCTGAGAGACATCCCTGAGGAGAAGCCTCAGGGACCTACCCTGAGACAACTATAGGTGCTGGAGAAGCCCTGCAGAGACTCCTGCCAGTGCTGAGATGCTTACAGCACCACTAGATTCACAGAACTTCCTGTGGCCTGTGATCTCCCTGCATTCTGCATGTGTTTTGTGAATCAGAAGAGGACTTTATAGATTGGTATTGGACACATAGGCAAATATGGAATTTATGGACTTGATCTGCACAGGGCTGGAATGGTTCCTCAATATTCAACTGCTCTTATATATAAAGCTCTTTCTTATGCACATATATGTGTTTCTCTAATCTACCCAGACTAACACACAGTGGATAGTTAAAATTGGGATCCACTTAAAATATCCTGAACTTTAAGCAGATCTGTTGGCAGAGAAGAAAAGATATTTGGGTCACAATCTCTGGTTGATCATTGGTCAATAAATGATCCAGATTACAGGAATGAGGTGAAGTTTAAAACTAAAAAAAAAAAAAAATTAAAGGTAAGTAGATACATCAGTGATTGCAACCCATAGGGGAGAGAGCATTCATAAATCTAGTCTAGGGCTGAGCCCCGGTGGCGTAGTGGTTGTGCGCGAGACTGCGGCCCACTGGGATGGAGGTTCGATTCCAGCTCCACGGGGCAAAGGCTGGGCCTCCTACTCCCACCACCTGAGGGCAGTGATGCCCCCCCCCAAAAAAAAAATCTAGGCAAGCTACTAAACAAATAAAAAGAATAGCAGCAGCAACCACAGCTTCAAAGGAAAAAATGATATCATAATGGCAAGAAAGATAATGCTGTCTGCTCCTGTAAAGTTTTACAGCTTCTGAAATACAAAGAAGCAGTTCTACTTTATAGGACAGGCTTACTATGAGTTGGACTCAACACAATGGCAATGGGTTTGATTTTAAAAAAAAATTAATGTTCATTTTAAAAAACAACAGCAGCAGCACCAATAATAACGCATATGAAAAATAGAGAGAGGGAGAGGAGACTGTCCCCATACTAAGTAATACAAACAGTAAGTAGGAAGTTTCTTTCACTGTCTCCATATATTGACTGATTTTCAGGTAAAGATTCAAAGCAGCTTATAAATATATCTAATATTATGAATTAAAAAAAAGCATAAGAAAGGTAGAGAGAAGGCAAACCAAGAAGGACAAAAATTAGAATAGATCTTATTTTGAACATGAAAGGAATATATGTCAATAAAAAATCAACAAATAGAGAATCTCAGAAGACAAAAAGTATTTCAAACAAAAACCTAAGCAGAAATACTAGCATCAAAAAGTACTATGAGGGTAATGAAAAATTCACTAGAGGAATCCAACAGCAGATAAAAAATGACAGAAGAGTCAGTGAATGAGATGAATGGAAATTATTCAATTTGAAAAATAAAGAAATAAAAAAATGGGAGAAACATGAACAGAACCTCACAGATCTGGGGAACATTATCAAGCATGCCTACATATACATAATGGAAGTTCTAGGAAGAGAAGAGAGAGAGAGAGAGAGAGAGAGAGAGTAAAAGGCACAGAAAAAAATTGAAGATAAGTGGATAACTCCATGAAAAAAAATTATAAAGTATCAAGGGTTCATGAGGGAGAAAGAGGAACCAGGAGGGAAGTGAGCTGATACCACGGGATCAGATAGAAAGAAAATGTTTTGAGAATGATGATGGCAACACATGCTTCATGCAATGACTGTATATATAGATTGTGATAAGAGCTGTAAGAGCCCCTAATAAAATGATTTTTAAAAGAAACACTAGATAACTTCCCAGGAAGTGGAAACTATATATATGTGGGTTAATATGTTACTTTGGGGGTATATTTCATTAACTGTCTTATGTTTTTTGTAAAAGAAATTAAATCACATTAAGAAATAGTTATAGCATGGTACTTGTGTCAGTCCAGGTAGACTAGAGGAACAAATTTCATAGACATGCATATGGATATAAGGAAAGGGTTTCTATACAAAAGAATGGAATACTGAGAAAGCATCCCAGCCCAGTCCAGTTCAAAGTAATAAGTCCGATATTAGCACATATGCCCAATACCAATCTATAATGCCTCTTTCTGACTCACGAAGTCAGAGGTCAGTGGATGCAGAATCCTGGTGCTGGCAGGGGTCTCCACATGGCTCCTCACTTCCATGGCTCAGGGTCCATCAACAGCAGAAGCAACTCATCACTGGCAGAGGTCTCCATGTGGCCGCCCCAGCTTCAGAGGTCTGGCTCCATCAGGGCAAAGCCGTGTGGTCCTTCGGCCGGCTCCTCCAGCTTCTCGGGCGCTGCCATCTTGCCTTGTCCGTGACTCATCTTCTTTGAGACTAACTCCCAACAACTGGGGACGATAGCTTCTCATCTTCACGAGGGAATTGTCACGAGATTTCCCATAAGTCTCAGGAGAAAGCCATGCCCACACAGAGGCCTCATTGGCTACTCAATGGCTATCTCCAGATTAAGAGGCTAGACTCCACCCCCACACTTCAATCATAAATTAGCATAAGCACATGACTGCCACAGTACTGTAAAATTTATAATAAAGATAGATATAATATAGTTGTATATAACATTAATAGTACCATGAAAATGGGAGGAAATGCAAGCTTTATCAGAGCAAATTTTCCATATTTTACTGGAGTTGAATTAATTTCAATTTATAATGTATTGTGATAAGTTGGCATGTATATTATAATCCCTAGAATCACCACTAAGAAATAGCTAAAATAAGTATAGTTAAAAAACCAACAAAGTAATGAAAATGACATGCTTGAAAATAAATATTTTACACAAAATGAATCAGTAAATAAATGACAGTGGAATAATAAAACTAAAGATAGGGAATATAGAAAACAAATGCCAAAATGACCTTGGTAGATCACCTATATCCATAAGACATTAAGTGAAATCCTAAAGCTGGTTGAAATCATCCAATCAAAGGGCAGAGATTATTAGGTTGGAGTTTAAAAAACAAAAAAACACAAAATGAAACGGCAACCAATAAAAACAAGAAGCAACTGCAAAAGGCACACTTTGGAGTAAAAATGAAAATAGGATAAACAATTATATACTCTGAAAATACTGTTCACATCAGTAGGTATATACTTTAAAAACTAATTAACTAGACACACAGGACTATTTCCTAATGATTTAAAGAATCAGTAACATCAGGAGAGTAAAATGAGTATATATTCATGTCCACCTAACTATAATGCTGCAAAACATATGAAGCAAAAACTGGCAGAACTGAAAAGAGAAATGAGCAATTCAATAATAATAGTCAAAGATTTCAATACCTCACTCTCTGTAATTGATTGGATAACTAGGAAAAAAGCCAGCAAGGCTATAGAAGATTGAACATTGCAATCAACAAACATAACCTCACTGACATACGTAGAGCAATCTACTCCGTAACAACAGAATACATATTCTATTCAAGTACACACAGACATTTTCAGAATACTATATGTTAGGTCATAAAACAAATCTCCATAAATCTGAAAGTACTGAAATCATAGGAAATATGTTCTCCATCCAAGTATCATTAAATTAGAAAGCGGTAATGGAGATATTTGGAAATAAAGAAGTATACTTCTAAATAATCCTCAAGTCAAAAAATAAATGCAAGGAACTTAGAAAATAATTTGAATTAAATGAAAATGAAAACATAGCATATTAAAAATGGTATGTGACCAGAGCAGTGCTTGGGTGGAATTTTACCACCTTGATCACCTGCATCACTGAAAAGATGGAAAGTCTCAAGTAGCCTAAGCTGCTGCTCTGTGCAACTAGGAAACAGGTGAGTTAAACCCAAAGCAAGGAGAACAAAAGAAATTAGAAAGGTTAGACTAGAAATCCCTAAAACAGAAAGGAGAGCAGCAGAGAAAGTCAATAAGACAAAGATCATGATAATTGTTAACCTTTATTCAGACTTACCAAGGCAAGAGAGAAGAGACATGTCACCAGGATTAGGAACGAAAAATGAGTCATTGCTATCACACAATTTAAAACAATTATACAGAAATATTACAAACAATTTCATGTGTATGAATTACATGCATGGAACAAATTTCTTAGAAAAAGGCACACACACATACCATCAAAGCTGATATTAGGAAAATAGAAAGAGACAGTCATAAAAAACTAAGTTATTATTTCATAGCCTTGCCACACAGGCACAGATGACTTCCTTGTGGGTTATAGCAAGAAAAAAAAATCAATCCTTTACAAAATCGTTCTAGAAACAGAAAAGGAAGCATTCCCATCTTATTTTGTAAAACTAGTATTATTCTGATATCAAAGCCAGACTAGGATACACAGAGAGGCCAGTGTTTTGCGTGCACAAATAGAAATCCAGAACAAAATATTAGTGTTTGGACCTGGAAGTATGTGAAAAAGACTATACACCATGACCAAATGGGATTTATCCTATTAATGCTTTTATTTTAACATCTGAACATCAATTAATCTAATTATCGTGGTCATAAACAAAGGACAATTTGCAGAAAAGGTGCTTGACAAAATTCAGTACACATCTGTAATAAAAATTCTCAACAAAGTGTGATCCAAAGAGAAAAAGGAACTTCCTCAACCTGACAAAGGTTTTCTAGAAAAAATGCACACCTAACATCAGACACAATGGTGGAAATCGGACTGCTTTCCCATTGAGATAGGGTGCAAAGCAGGAGTGTTCACTTGCTACACCTCTGTTCATCATTGTATTGGAAGTTCCACTCAATTCAATACAGTGAGAAATAACATAGAGACACACAGGTTAGAAAGGCATATGTAATTTATTTGCAGATGACATGATCCTGTAGAAAAATCCCCAAATATTCTCTCTCCTTCTTTCTCTCTCTAAGACGTACACATACACTTAATTAGAACTAATATACGTGTTTTACAAAGTTGCAGCATACAAAATCAATATTCAAAAATCGTTTTATTTCTATTATAAGTAACAATCTTAAAATTAAAGTAAGAAAATATTTCCATTCATAATAGCATGGGGGTGGGTAGGGGGAACAGAAGATTTAGGAATATATTTAACAAAATAGCTGTAAGATATGTACATTGAATACACCAAAATATGGCAGAAAGCAAATTGAAAAGACATCCCAACCCAGGGACTAAAAGAATAAATAACATCCAGATAGTAATTCTTCCCAAACTGATCTTTGCAAGAGAATCCTTGAAAAGATCATCTCCTCTGTCTGCCTTCCTTCCCTTCATTCCTCCCTCCCACTCCTCCCTCCCTCCTTCCTTCCTTCCTTCTTTCCTTCCTTCTTTCTTTCCATTAATAGGCTTTCAAATAGCTAAAGCAGTTTTGAGAGAGATGAACAAAGATTAAGGACATACTGTACTCCATATATTATTCCAAATATAGTATACTATGAGTCAAAACTGACTCAATCATAGTGACTTTTAAAGCTAGCACACCCACAACAATAGAGACACAATAATGAACATACAGATCCATTAAATATATTTTTAAATTCTCTGCTTTTGAGTTAATTCTGATCTAATGTCCCTATATGACAGACTAAAACCACCCTATGGATTTCTGAGACTGTGACTCTTTGAGGGAGCAGAAAACCTCTTCTCTCTCCAGGAGAGCCTCTGATGGTCTCAATCTGCTGACCTTGAAGTTAGCAGCCCATTGTGTAAGCTACGGTGCCCCTTGGACTCCCAGAACAAAATTAAGAATCTAGAAATAAACATTTACATCATGATGAGACGGTTTTTAGCAAAGATGCTAACACAATATAATGGGAGAACATCCAGTGTTTTCAACACATTTTGTTGAAATAATTGGATATCCACAGGAAAGAGAAAAAAAAGTTACCTTACACTACAACTCTACATATTCAAATTAATTATAGACCTCAATGCCAAAGTTAAACTATATTTAGAAGACATCACCGGAGAAAATCTCTACGACCTAGAGTCAGGCAGATTTCTTAGGTTAGAAACTAAAAGCAAGATCAGTTTTAAAAATAATAACAAGACAAGCCATTGACTGGGAGAACATCATTTGCAAACCACACACATATACTGGAAGAGTATGGAGATTAGAAATGACTGGAGGAGCTTGATCTTGTTCCTGATGATCAGCTGGTGGAGTTGAGTCCCTGATCTGATGGTTAGCAATCTAAATCCTAACCTGATAGCACTGCCAGATACTCCGAAATAAATAAGGAAGACATTTTACAGAGGTTACACACACCTTCATAATAAAAGGCACAACCCAATTAAAAACGAGCTATAGATTTCTCACCAAAACTGATATACATGAAATAGACATCATACAAACAAAGATACATATGAAAATGTGTTCAGCCTCATTGGTCACTGGGGTAATGCAGAGGAAAACCACATTGAGGTACTACTTCATTCCTAACTGGAGTGACCACATGCAAAAAGACATACAATTACAACTATTGATGAAGGTATGGAATCTAGAATACTATTAATTTGGGGCAAGGGGCAGAATATAAAATGTTGGGAGGAAAATATAGTTTTCTTTAAATGTTTACAATAAACTTGCCATATCATCAATCCCATTCCTAAAATTCTTCCCAAAAGAAATAAAAACATTAAGAAAAACATATGCAATTGTTCAAGCAGAATTATTCAAAATAGACCATTTACTATTTGGAAATTATCTAAATGCTTGTCAATTAGGAAATAGATGGTGGTGATGAGTTGGGCTCTGATCTATAGGGTTCACGGTTTGAAGCCACTTTGTGAGCGAAAGATGGGACCTTCTCTTCCCATCAATAGTCACCATCTCAGAAATTCACAGGGGCGGGGGGTGGGTGTTCTAGCCTGTCCTCTAGGGTTGCTACGAGTCGACATTGACCCAGTGGCATGGAGTTATAAGCAAACTTCGATAGCTATACAAGAGAATCGTACAGAACAGCAGAAGAACTAACTGTTGACATATGCTATATCACTGTATCACCAATAGCACTTTAAGTGGGACACTTTAAAGTATCTAGATGCAAAGCCCCACATCCATTATCTTTTAAAAAGCACATACTAAACTTCATTGTTCTTGATACCTAAAACACAGTGGAAAACTGCCCCCTGAGCGTTTCCAAGACTGTAATTGTTTATTGCAGTAGAAAGGCCCATCTTTCTACCATGAAGTGTCCAGGAAAGGTACATTTGTAGAGATAGCCTATCAGTAGTTATGGGAACAGAGGTAACCCAAACACACATGAGGAAAGCCTGGTGAGTAGGGGTGGGGAACTGTCTTTCAGCTGAGGGCCACTGGGACATTTATAACATCATCCGTGGTCCATAGAGAATGATCAACTGAAACATCACCTGCTGTCTTTGGTCAACCATTTAACCAACTCACTCTGGTGTGATGGCTGGAGCTGCTTCTCTAGTGAGGCGTGTGATGTTAACTGATTTGAATGATATCGAGGGCTTTTGATGAACCCCAGCCAAACATTCCTCACCTTTGTTTTGGAGTGATGAGATATTTTACAGCTGAATTTTGGAAATTTTATTATACTACAAATTAATTAGAATGATTGAATTTTACACTTGCCGTAGACCCCTAGGTGTGCACTTGACTGGGAGCTGAAGGTTACGTCCAGCCAGAGGTATCTCAGAAGTAAGATTGATCACCTACTTAAAACAAAAATCGACTAAAGAAACTCTACAAATAAATACACAGCTGCTCTGACACACATGGTGTTACCTTGAGTTAAAATTGACGTGATGGCAAGCAACTGTCAGTGGACGACTAGCATTGTTTGTACATGATGCATCCACTAAGCTAATATATTTGAATGCAACAAGCACAGCAGACCTTTTAACAAGATTTGTCTTGAAACTAAAAGCTAATAGGCATTAGTGTTTAACCTACTAAACACTATTGTAATTATGCATATGTGATTCATAGTCATTAGAAATAGTGTAGAATCCATATTTTCTGATATGTGATTTTAGGTCTGGTGGGGTAAGTAACGACTAAGGTTTCTGAAAAGTGAGGTTAGTTACAAAAGTTGTAGTCAACAATACTTCAGATCCTGAGAAGTCTAAAACAAATGAAGAAAAGATTGAACTATTGCTGGAGCAGAACATTTAATCTCTTCTAATTCTTACTTATTTCTTCCAGCTTTGCTGATTTTAACTGTTGATATACACACGCACATACACACACAAAAGCATATAAACACATAAATTGTTCTTGATATGAACCTTTCTGTCCTTTTCTGCCTGTCTCTGTATGCATGTGTTCGTGTGCTGTGCTGTGGTAAGAATAGGGGTTAGATGAGCAATTTTGAACTCTCTGGCTCATCGAAGTAGCACTAGCATGTTCACATGTTCCATGTAGTTTGCAGCCCTCCAAGGGCCTTGACCATTGGCTTTCAGAGCAAAAGGATCGCCTAAGAGACATCTGGACAGAAAGTGAATCCGATTGTGGATGCTCTGGAGGAGAAGGAAGTTCATCAAAGATCTTGTGATGATGAGGGTACAATGGGATATGGGGATCAATCTCTGTTTCCAGAGTGAGCACATGACTCATGGGCTGCAAGTAATAGCATCTCAAATGAGGAGAGTCAGCTGAAAAGTTGTAAACATTCCATGAAAATTTTAACAAAATCTTTGTGTGGGTTTGCCTACGCCCCTCAACCCCAAAGAAAAGAAAAGCTTTTGTTGTGGAGTCAATTACAATTCATGACAGCCCATCCTGCTGTGGAGCAGGAATTGTGTGGCTGTTATTTTCAGGTGGTGTCCCTGGGTGGATTTGAACTCCCAACTCAAAAGTTAGTTGTTAGATGCTGTCGTGCTGATTCCAGTTCATGGCGCGCTGTGTGTGCAGAGTCAAACTGCCTTCTTAGGCTTTCCTTTCCTCTTGGAACCAGAGCCCAAGACCTATTTCTGTGGCACCTCCAGTGAGTGACTCACCTACCTTTTGACTAGTAGTCGGAGACACACTGGCTGGATCCCCAGGTTCCTTACCCAGTGAGGTACCAACCTAGGAAGGATAAACAGAATGAGGACAAAAAAAGCCTTCCAAGGTGCTCCATCCTTCAAGGCTGGCTCATGAGAAGCTGATGGCACTGCTGCCTGTGCAATTGCAGCCGTGGGAAACACTCTCCCAAGCTCATTTCATTCATTCTCACAATGCTCTTGTGGCCTATGGCAGGTGGCATCTATTACAAGGAGCTGCCTTTTGAGTGGTTCCAGAATAGTTATCTTTAACTCAGGTTCCTGCCTCCATCCTTGGCAGCGTCACATGGCAGTGGGTTGTACTCTTGCGTGGGCAGAGGTCATACAGAGCTGGGAAGGTGAGGGTGTGCCAACTGAGAAGTGTGTACAACCGGTAATGCTACTGTGGAGGAGAAGGTTCAAACCCACCTCCATTCTAAACTGCAGACTGCTGGGCAGAGAAGATGGCTTTTCTAGGGAATATGATTCATGTGAAAATGATTGCCCTCTCCTGGGAATAGATACTCAAAAGCAAACAAATTAATTTCACTGACATCGAGTCAATTCAGACTCATAGTGACCAGACGGGACAGAATATGTCCCTGTGGATTTCTGATACTCGACCTCTATGGGAATAGAAAGCCTCATCTTTCTTCCCCCAGAGCGGGTGATGGTTTTGAACTACCAACCTTATGGTCAGGTCCAATATGTAACCTCATATGCTACCAAGGCATCATCTCACAGGGGTCTAGATAACAGGAATATAGGTAAGTGGGGTATTCATCTCACCTCCACTAACATCCATAGATCCACATATTCGGAGTTGGTAGCAAGTGTGTCTATGGACATTTTTCCATTCTAACCAAGGCAAAATTTATATGCAGGAAGTACACCAAAGTTCAGGTGCAGCATTTGAATTTTGACAGATACCTCCACTGGAGGAACTATCCTATTCAAGTCACAGAGAATTGCCACCATCCTACTCTGCTCTCTGTCACTCCGCCCAGGTGCTGTGTGCACTGAGGCAGCACTGAGGGCTGGAACATGTCTTAGAGGGTGATTGGACGGAGGCCTTTCATCGAGACCTGTCTTCTCTTGCTCATGAAAAGCAAATGCACCCCAGTCCAGAAACAGTGTGAAGACTCCTCAAAAACCAACCTCAAACACCCAGTATGAGACAACTATTGTGAGCACCTCACCTCCGCCTCAGTTTAATTAGGTGCTGGTTACTACCAAGCTAACGGTGCATCCAAGTAGTGATTGCCCTGTGTTATAAAAGACCCGGATAGAAAGGAGATGACAACAGGAAAGAGGAAAGCTTGGTGGGGAGCAACCCAAACCCCACAAGCTTCCAACTGTGCATTTCACCCTGGGGTCTTGCCTGACAGCTCATACAATGGATGAAGGAGGTTGGGGGAGGGGCATGCCAAACCCCAAGAAGAAGTGGAATTGACTCCTATTCTGACAGGCCACAGACTGAGGAGGTGGGTTTTCTGGGTGGGTCACCTAGAAGAGAAACAGCCCAGCAGACTAAAGTGGGGCCTTTTGGACAGCATGGTGGTGACCCGTGGTACTACACAGGAGACAGAACAAGAAGGCGGGAAGGGCTGCCAGAACAGGTGACTTCTAAGGTCTAGAAAGCAGCAGTGTTGCTGGATTTGACCACAGTCTCCACGGCCGTGCAGTGTGGTCAGTTTGCGTCAGGGCTGTGTGTTTGCACAAAACTGCTGACTAGGACACCTCATATTCTGCCCGAATATTTATAAACTGCCATCCCTCTGGGAGTGAGGGAGAAGGAGGCTAGTGCTTGTTTTAAAATAAACCCTAATGTAGGGCAGGTGAATGGCTAATTTCACCATTTGTCTTTTTAACTTGAAGGAAAAGGAGCCCGCTCTCCCTGTCCTGGCATGTGTCCCCACCCTCTGCTTCATCTCTGGCCTCCCATGTGTTCTGCCTCACACATCACTTCTCACCCAGCTGTGGGCCTCTTCAGACGGGCAGGGCCGCCGCCCTCCGGTGGAGAGTGCAGAAGCACTAAGTGCATTTGATTGGTATCATTACTGGTCTCTGGTAATTGATTACTGTCCGTGGTGAAATCTTCAGGGCAAGCACACAGCCAATAGCAATCACTTAATCCATCATGGCGTTTGTTCCTCATCTCCTGAGACCGATCAGCCACATGTGATCAGAACTCACCAGGCAAATTGTGTGTGCAGCTGCTTTGTGTGTACGATTTACTGTGTGTTTACTGAGTTTCCTGTGTTAACCGGAGCCACCAGCTTCAGTGAGCAGGGAAACGCCAGCAGGGGCCTCTCTCTTGTTTGCAGGGTTAAGTTCACTCTGGTTAACCCCCTTACTTTCATAGCAATTTGTGATTCATGGGACTGGGCTTTTGTTGTTGTTTTTGTTGCTGTTGCTTTAAAAGGAAGAAAAGGAAGTCCAATGACATCTCAGTTGTATTAGGAATATTAATTGTGAGGCTAGAGGTAGGTTGATTGAACAAGATCCTGGAAGGTTGTTTGCAATGCAGATTTTTTATTTATTTATTTTTTAGAAACAAGAAGTGGAAGAATAATGAACAACAGCTAGAACTAATCAGTTCTGTGTGTGTATGCGCGTGTGTGCGTGCACATGTGCACGTGTATGTTTAATCTAGTGGTAAGGACTAAAAGTAGCTATTTAAAAAGAGAAGTGGAGATTCAGTGGTTACCCTATTGTCTCGGCTTCTTTCCAAGAGGTTATATCCTTGGATTTGGCAAATAGATCCGTCCCTGATGTGCACTAGGGAACTTTGAGAGACAATTTGCAAAAGAACACAATCCAGGAGGAGAGCAAGTTGGTCAGCGGGGAGGCCAAGAATAAACAAATGATACGATAGCATTCTGATGATGGCTGATAATACTGCTTTGGATCAAAATCTGAATAAGCAGTTTGCACACAGCAATCTACAGAGAATAACAAGAGCCTCTGGGGGTGGGGGAGGGGCCACTGAAAGGACCCTGGTCTGCCTCTCCATTTGTCCTTTAACTACCCACAGTGACGGGAGGAACAGCATGGCGGGTGTGTATTTAAGAAAGAGAGTGCTACCAGGCCCATCAGAGTAGTGGGGAAGCCAGCAGCCAGGGAAGATATTGGAGGCGAGCGAGTGCCAGGAGACATCTTACTCTTCCAAAACGTATAGGCAGAAATCGCTATGGGGGGGCTGGGGAATGGCGGAGGTTGGGGTCTCGGTGGAGATCTTTGTCACCTCTCTTGTTGGTTTTTGTGTGTTTGTTTTTGGACACCTCCCGGGGTCTGTAGCCCACCATGGGTTTTAGCTCATTCTGGGTGGGCTAAGGCAAGTGTGTCCTTGTGTGCTTTGCTTTCAGTGACCACCTGCCTGCACATGGCAATTTCCAGAGAGCACAGACTCTTAATCCATGTACATATGTCTCCTTCACTGGGGGCCTCTTAACTAAATAACTCGACAGCTGGCTTAAGTGATCCCCAAGTTAGTGGAGTATGTTTCACAATAAGTTGTGATCCAGTCTCCGTCCCATAAATGGATTCTACAAAAAAACAAAAACAAATTTGCTGCCTTGGAGTTGATGCCAACTCATGGGGTGGGGTGGGGGGAGTCAGGAGGGCAACAGCCTTCATTCCCCTGAGCTGTGCTGCGCCCATAGGTATTCTTTAGGACAGGGCCGAACTGTCACTAGGAATGTCTGAGACTGTACCTCAGTGGGAGTAGAAAGCCATCTTTCTTCTATGGCTGGTGGTTAGCATCTCAATGTGTAACCACTGCATCAAAGCACCGACCTTTCATTTCCCACTAGACAAAAGTGTGCATTGAGTTTTGGCTCCTTCTCCTGCTTATCATCTAACATGTGATGAGCTTGATTTGGGCATCTCAAAGATTTGATCTTTTGTGTGCCAGAGTTCTCGCTTTTTCTTCCCTAGAGTCTGCCTTCCCCCAGGCTCACTTGAGTCACTGACATTGAGAACTAAAATAGCAACCAGTGTGTACGTTCAGCTCCTTTGCTGGAAACTTCTAGATCCAGTCTGTGCTATGATAATGCCTGTCACTTGTTAAGAAACTTTTAAAACTGTCAATTTAACCAGTTGTAAAAAACTTTTTGAGACAAGTCTTATGGAAAGTCTTAGTATGCTAAAGAAATGCTGCCTTGTGGAGTAGAGAAAACTATAACCCATGGTGTTTCCATGGAATAACAAGTGTCCTCTAGTTAAAAAAAAAATTACTCAGAATCTCTGTTTGCTGTCCTCAATTGCAGAATGCTGCACCAGGTATTTCTCTTTCTGTTTGCGCTCCCATTTTTCCATCCCATTTATCCACCAAAAGGGTGAGAGCAAATGACTGAACCTTGTCCTGGGACAAGATTGGGGAAATAAGATCAGTGACTTGCTTATGTAAAGGCATAACAACACTGAAATTGGTACCTAAGTTTTCCTCCTTCTTGACAGTTCGTTTTGGTACTTAGTTTGCCATCTTTTCCTGCTGTCCCCTCTCACCCTCTATATTTGATGACATCACCATCCATCTAGTTCCATGATGTCATGACGCTTTGACCTCCTCGTGTGTGAGCCCCTGTTCTCTAACTCAGCTCAACCTTCCATTCTTCAGGCCACCCACACGACTTTTTCATCATTCATATCTGATGACATCTCTTCCAAAACTTGGGTTCAAACACCCTATGCTCCAACATCTTCCTGAGTTCATCAACATCCTCCTCCCATGTTTTCCTGACTCTTAACTTCTTCTTTTTTCCTGATCTTCTTCTAAGACAAACTTAAGCCCCATGATTCATCACCATTGTCACACCCTTGCACCGACCCATTGTTCTTAGGCCCTAGTTTATGTTGTCATTGTTGTTGGTGGTGTTGGTGTTGCTAGATGTCATTAGACGATTTCAATCCATCGCAATGGTGTGCACAACAGAAAGACACGCTGCCTGGTCCTGCACCATGCGCACAATTCTTGTGATGAGTGAGTCCATGGTTGCCGCCTCTGCACCATCTAGTCTCCTTGAGGACTTTCATCTTCTTCGCTGTCTGCTTTACCAAACAAGATACCCTTTCCTTAGAGACTGCTCTCTCCTGACAGCATGTCCAAAGTAGGTCAGACAAAGTCTTGTCATCCTTACCCCTAAGAAGCACTCTGACCAGACTTAGTCCAGGACAGACTTATCTGTCTTTTTGGCAATCCATCATACTTTCAATATTGTTTGCTAGTACCAATGATTCAAACACATTGATTCTTCTGCAGTCTTCCTTATTCAATGTCTAGCTTTCACATACATATGAGGTGATTTGAAAATACCATAGCTTGTGTTAAGATTTAGATGTGCCTGACTCAGATCCCTAGTTTTTACCGCCTCTTGGGTCATGTGTCAGGACTCTGGGGCAGGTCTGGAAAGTCCTGGTCTGGCAAGACTAGAACTCAGTGCTCATCCAGACCTTGAAACTCTGTTCACACCCGCCACAACTGGGGGTGTGAGCAGAGGGCTTTTCTGGGCCCTATTGACTGATGGAAGAGCTTTGGCGGCATAGAGGCTGCGATGGGCCTGTTATACCATCAGCATCTTGAAGCGCTGGAGAAGGATGGGACTGTCTCCTCTGAGAATACCTTACAGTCTCAGAAACCATGGGAGCAGTTCTAACTGGTCCCATAGAGTCCCTATAAATAAGAATCAACTCAAGGGCAGGGTTATTTATTTATAGATGAGCTGGTTGCTCCACTGAATCTCTGCCCCAGCTGTAACTTGATGAATCTGGATAGAACTCAGGTGTTAGATGGAGAACATTATTGTAGACAGGCTACCATGCGCTTCACAGACAGGGAGCGAGGAGGCAGTGGTCTTCTTAGAGGAGATAATCGAAGAGTTGGAAATGTGAGAAGACTAAAGATAAAAATTTAAAAAATCAAAAGTGTGAGAAGGCATGTTTGTGTGTAAGAGAACATGATGATGAAAAGTTTAATGATAGAGCCCTGAGCCAGTCACGTCTAGACTCGTGTACATCATATTGAAGAAACTGGCTGCTGGGATGGATGGTGCTCATTTCTCATTTACCGGCTCTGGGGCCTTAAATCTGTCTGTCTAATCTTTAGTTCCCTCATCTGAAAATGGAAATAAAAAGACTTCCTCGCAGAGTTGCTGAAATGATGATGCCTATTGTCATCATAGTTGGGTCTGTTCTAACTGGTGGTTACCCCCACAGTCACATTTCAGAACTGCGCCCCCTAAGGTCTTCTTGACTCTGCCCTCTATAGAAGCAGATAGCCAGACCTTTCTTCCCAGTGCCACCAGGTGTGTTTGAGTGACCAGCCTATTAGGGGGCAGTTGAGGACAAGCCACTTACACTACCCAGGGACCTTCATTCTAGAGAGGTTTAAAGACAAGATGGTATTGAAATAACAGCAGCAGACAGTAGGATGTGCTAATATCTCACCCGAGTGTTGGTTGCTTTTCTTCTCAGTCATCTCCATAAGTGACTAGCTATAAAACCCTTGAAAGTGAAAGGAGAAAGTGAGCTTGGTTAAGTGCCATCTGGAAATGGAGAAGTGGCACAATCTATTTCCTGTTCCATAGGGAGTTCAGGGAGAAGGAGCCAAGTGGTGGCTGCTCGAATGCAGGCTGGTGGGTCAGCGTGGGCTCTGGAGGAGAGGTCATCTATGGGGGGTGATGGGGAGTGAACAGAGAGAGCTAGGGGAGCAGAGTGAGTGGGAGTGTTGTGGACAGCTCACCAGGGCTTAGATTGAAACCCAGCGGCAAGGGAGAAGCGTTACGCATGCACTCCTAGGGACACTTGGGAATGCCTGGAGGGTGTAGACAAGGAGGTAGGGGCCCCGTATCCAGAAGAAGAAAGAGCAGAGAGGCTTCCCTGTGCCACTCATTGCTTCTCTGGATTTTTATTTGCTACTGAGCACAAGACAAGGTTAGCGGTTCAATCCCACGAGCAGCTCCCCAGGAGTAAGATTAAGCTCTCTACTCCCTTAAAGAATTAACTGTGGTGGCCCAGTGGCCCACTCCTGCAGCAGGAGCTGGGGCTCAATCCCTTGGATGGGTGGCTCCCCACTCTCAAGGAGAGAGAATCAGGTGTGTCTTGTGTCTGCTTGTTTCTGTTCAGGCTGAAACCTAGAGGTAGACTTGGTTCCAAAGACTCTTTTGTGACCGCCTGGGATGCCACTTTTCCCATCTGCTTCTGATTCAAGTAGAGAGAGAACCAGCCTGAGTGAGGGTTGGGTTGTGGATCCCAGTCCAGAAAGTGAGCAGTTCGGGGCCTGCCTCTGCTTCCCTCTAACCACTGGTGACCTGCTAACCTATGTGGCCCTGTTAGCTTTAATACTCTGTGATTCTGAGATTGTTAATCTCCCTGGATTTCTGAGAACAGAACACAGAGCATCCTTTCAATGCTAGGGATTTACTAGTTCAATTAGCATTACCGATAAGGGCAAATGAGCACTCCACTTGGATGGCAGTTCAGAACCCCCAGCAGCTTCAGGAGAACCAGACTGGGCATTCTACTCCTGTGAACAGTTGCACAGGAACCTCAGAAACCCACAGGGGGTTCACTCTGAGTCATCAATAATTTCATGACAGTGCATAGCAGGAGGCATGGTGGCTTAGTGGTTATATGCCAGGCTTAACAACAAGGTCAACAGTTCAAAACCACCAGCCACTTTGTGAGGAAAACAGAAGAAGCTTTCTACTTCCATAAAGAGTGACAGTCTCAGGAACTCACAGAGGCAGTTCTACCCTGTCTTATAAGGTCACTGTGGGTCGACATTGACTCGATGGCAGTGGGTTTGCTTTGAGTTTTTTATTGCAAAGCAAGGTGTGACTGCATCTCAAAGCAATGCCTATCACAGAGTTCTGTACTTCTACTCCATCTTATGTGATGGGCGCATTTGGACTAAAAATGCTAGTTCTTTATCATAATCATGGGAGGTCTCCAGAGGTGATTCTGGACAATGTTTCTCAATCTCAACACTGTTGACTTCGGGGACCAACTGACTCCTCATTGTTGGGCAGGCGTGGGGAAGGAGAGCCTGTGGGCTGTGTGAGACCTAGGAAACCAGCTAACGTTACATACTTCACCAGAGAGAAGCCACTTCAGCCATCATATTAGGGGCGAGTTGATTAAATGTTTAACTAGTATGGTCTGAGAATGATGTTATAAATATCCAAAGGGCCCTTGGCAGTATACATGTTCTCCACCTCTATTAGGGGCTGTGCTATAGAATATTTAGCTGTATCTGCGGGCTCCTCTCTCTAGATTGCACCCTGTTTGTGGCAATGTACTCCCTGAATGAATACTCTGACTAACACCTCACCCCTTTGTAACCAGGCACTGCCATGTATACCCTGGAGGACAAAAACCACTCCTCGCTGAGAAGCACTGAGTCAGGGCTAATTGAGGGAGGTATTTGAAAGACATAACAATGCGTATAGAAGCAAATATAATGAAGTAAATGCCTCCTTAAAATAATCATGGAGCCTGTGAGGAAGTGAGGGTCAAATCAGAATGAGCTGAAGTGCGGTGCAGCTGACGGTCTATGTGCACATCCTCCACTTTCTGCACCTCAAACTTCAGATTTCATGAGGGAGGTTCATCTCATCATGTTCTTCCCTAAAGATAGCACATGTACAATATATACTTGAGTATAAGTCGACCTGAATAACAGCCAAGGCACTTAATTTTACCACAACGACTGTATAAAAAATGTGTTGAAAATGGTAGTTTCCCTAAAGGTTCCCTGCCTGAACACAAATGTACCATGTTTTATCAATTTCCTAAGAAACACACGAACAACATTGCAACCTACACTTAAGAATATCTTCTGACCGCATGTACTGTCAGATCTTCGCATTTGCACTTTCTGGCTAAGACTGTATTGTGAAATACTCTTTCTCACTTCAAGATATTTAATTGAACAGAAGCCGATGTTAGAAAAATATATTGTCATCCTCATCGATTACTGTTTGCAGGGAGGGGAAAACCAGAGGAAAAGTAAGAAAGGAGAGAGCCCAAACGCGCCTAAACCCTGTAGACCAGACTCTCTGTTTCCGGCATTCTCTCTGGTGTCCCTGTGAGCTGAGACAAGCACACATTGTGAAATGCCAGGCTGTGCTTGCCCTTCCGGCAGAGGCTGCCTTAAAAGGGAAAGATGCCATGCTGTACATTTCCCACTTCCTTCTTTTCTAATTTCCTCCCAGCCATTCTCAGAAATGTGAGCAGGAGGAGAATGGCCGTCCATTATGTTGAGAATCAACAGGAGTGAAATTGGATCTGGGATTTGCATGTCCTTTTATCTTCAGCACGACACTGCCTCCTGTTTTGTACAGGAGCCTTCTCCTCCCTCCCCAGTGGAGCTCTCCTTCCAGTTCCGGGCCTGGACGCCATGGACACTGCATTTGCCCTCTTGGACCAGCCATTCTCCCTGCCCCTGCCTTCCCTGCAGCCCAAGTGCTCATGACCACACGAAGATGACAGTCGTAACCTCCAGGCCCTCGCCCTGTGGCCCGACCTGTGAGATTGATTTCCTCTCATTCTGTTTCTTTTTAACTCATCGTCATTTGATGACGAATAGCTCTCGGGCTCTTGTTTCTTGTCAGATGCCATTTTTGATTCTGGGAATAGAAGTGTGTATAAAGCACATGAAAATTCCTGTCTTTGTGGAGTTCACATTCCACCTGGAAGAGGGCCACAGCAAGACACATTTTACAAAATAAATAAGTTATGTAGGATGACAACTGCACCAAATCTACCATGAACAGTGGCCTGTATGCACGCTTCTTGAGGCTATAAATCTTTCTACCACAGTGTTTGAACTGCTGACCTTATGAATAACAGTCCAAGACTTACCTAGGAGTGCCACCAGGGATCCTTAGATGATATTAAAAAAGCAATTCCTCAAGCACACTGCTAGCGAGTAGGTCCCTACTCAGAGAGACACAAAAGGAGAGTGGAACAGCTCTTGTAAGTTTCTGAGACTTAACTTTTTAGGGGACTGGAAAGCCTTTTCTTTCCCCCAAAGAACAGCTGGTGGTTGGTTGGTTTGTTTCTGAACTGCCCACCTTGCTGCCAGCAGCCCAGTGTGTAAGTACTATGCCACAAGACTCTTTTACATAATATGATCTCACTCATTCATTCACTGCCATGGAGTCAATGCCCACTTTACAGCAACCTTACAGATCAGGGTGGAAGTGCCCCTGTGAATTTTCGACACTGTAACCATTTACTGGAATAGAAACCTCCATCTTTCTCCAGAGGAGTACTTGGTGGTTTTGAACTGAGGACCTTGCAGATTGCAGCCCAATGTGTAACCACTATGCCACCAAGACTCCTCTGGCATGGTATGATAGGATAGTCTAAAAGGTATAAGGGAGAACTCAAAGCAAGAAATGGAAATCATTTTGGTGGTGGTGGTGGTGGAGAGAGAGAGAGAGAGAGAGAGAGAGAGAGAGAGAGAGAGAGAGATTGACTCCCTGTGTCTCTGAGTATGAAAAGTGTGGACTGAAAATTTTAATAGGTGATTGAGTGAGCTTCATTGTGAAATTGACAGTTGAGAAAATGCTCAAAGGGTAACCAGACATGTAGACAGTTACGGGGAATACCAGAACAGGCAGGGGAAACAACTGTCTGGTGTTTGAGAAACTGTTTGAGGAGGTCGGTGCAGGGGAGGTGTGGGAGGGTAGGGAATGATTTTGTGAGGGTGAGGCAGTTAGGGAGGGCAGGTAATGCAGGACCTCACAGAGAGCATCACGAGGACTTTATCCTTTATCTGAGGTAGAAGAGGGGAAATCCATGGTCTGACCTGCAAGTTAAGAAGATGGTGTCATCAAATCATCCTATCACTTCTGCTTAAAGCATCGCTTCACAGCATATAATCCCTGACCCACAGAGGCAAGTGTTAGCTGCTCAGTCTTCCTGCTTCTCCTTAAAACATTGCCAGATGGTCTCTGCACTCAGTGAAGAATAAGTCCCTCCCTCCACATGTTTGACCACCCATAACACCAAAATAACCCACCTGCTTTTCAGAAAACCGTTGCCAGTCAAAATGTGTTTCCTCTCTGCTCTGACATCCTATCATATCTGCTATTGGCAGTATCTGGGCTTGACCGTACACTGCCCCACACTCTTTGCTGCACAGATCTCTGAGGGGCTATCAAGAGGTCTATAGGACTGATAACCTGCAGGGTCCCCGGGGTCATTGCTTCATGTTATACATGAAGAGAAAACAGAGGTCCAACCAAATTTAGGACTCCACTTAGCTAGTTGCCTGATAGGTAACTTAATGACAGCCTTTCTTAATGACATTCACCGTGTACTTCTCAGATAGGCTTTGATCGTCATAGCCAACAGTTCTCACTCTTGTACTCCTGTTGAATCAGTGCTGACTCATAGCGACCCCTTGTGGCAGAGAAAACCCAGTCCTTCCCCCTTGGAGCTGCTGGTGGTTTCCAGGAGCAGACCGTGAGGATCACAGCCCCTGCATAACCACTACCCCACCAGGGCCCCTTAAGGTTTTCACTAGTCTTTTAAAATAGTAAATAACATTCAATTAAGTCTACGAGGACGTGATTTTTTTTTTGCTTTGTTTTGTTTTTAAAGGGGACTTAGAGCTCCATCATTCATCAACCAAATCTTGAATCCACAGATTCTAGATATAGAAGTGCTTATATGTAATCGTGCTTTGGATATGAAGGAAGGGTTTACCAAGAGAGTATCTGAATGGGAAGATGGATATGTTTGCCATTTGTGGAAGCTTTTGTTTTTATGGAATGGTAAATTTACAATGCTGTCTTCATGAGATGTCTAGTTTTGTTGCCAACGATTGAAAACAAGATGATTTTTGCCATTCTTTGTCCACTACAGAAAGACAGTCATGACTGAACCATTGGCTCTGAGCATTTTCTCTGAAGGATGAGTGGTTTTGATTGTAGGCATGAACTTGTGCTGTCCAGGGATATTGGTGAACTTACTGGACTGTTTAATGAGGCCCGATGTATCCTTAACCAAAAATGCTCCATGGACCATGAGGTCTGAGTTGAAAATAGAGTTTCATGTGGGGGCTCCTTCAAATAATGAATGCTCAACTATGTAGGCAAGGTGGTTTTCCAGGATCTCTGGGTCAGAATATACTAGTCATGCTTCACCCGTAAGATGTAGACCCACCCAAACAAATAAATAGGGATTATATGGTGTTGGAACCTCTGCCAACAAACTGGACCCTGCGTTTTAATTACATCTGCATTGTCATCAAACTGGACCCTGCATTGTTTAATGACATTTGCATTTTTACACAAATAACACACCTTTTACACTTGTTTGCCACATGCTCCCCTCACTCCCACCCCACGGGTTTCCTCTGGGCACAGCTATGCCGTTTTCTCTCCATGTTGCTATAAAGATTCAGCACAAGGTTGCTTTTGGGGGAGGGAGCAGTCGGCAAGCAAATGGAGAAGGCCAGTGTTATTTTCATTAGAGTACAGTGCATATATGAGGGAGCTTCAAAAATTTGTGGAAAGCTTCCATTATTTTCTAATGTTATTTTCCCAGGAACTTTTTAAACCCCTTCCTATAACCACTACCACTAGAAAAGTAAAGAACGTGAATTCAGTGATTGCTATTCATTGGGAAATTCCTGGTGATTTTGAGTGCTCTTTAAAGTTCAGTATAAGTGACCCATGGCCCTGTCTTATGATGAGGTCAGTTAACTTAGTTGACCGCTGCATGAATAGGATGGGAAAGATAACATGGACAATGAAATACCAGTATGCGGCAAGCAGTTTGATTTATGGCTACACACTGTACTCTTCCATAACTAGTCTTCTCACAGATGAATAGAAGTGGGCCTCAATCCAAGGTACAGTCTAGTTAACAGTGAGCTCATCAAAAATATAGTCTTACAGAAAATAATCCAGATAGTATCTTCATCTGAAAGATAAGTCTTACAGGGTTTCCATGAGTCATATTCTATTCACTATCTGTGGGTTTGGGGTATGTAAGATAAGCTAAAATAGCCAGTATTTTTGTGCATATTCTAAGTAGAATATTCTCTTATCCTCCCTTAAACTTACATAAGAAGTATTCTCTAAGTATTCTAATTGAGTCTTGTTCCCTCAGATTTATCAAAAACTACAAAATCGTCGTTGTATACCTAAGACATGCCAAATTGCTCTTTGGAAAATTTCTCTAGAGTATTTATCATTTTCATTTTTAAAAAATTGTGGTGATATTATGGACATGGAGTAAAATTCACTAATTTTCAAAGTACACCTCACTGAGTTGAGACAGAGGTATACATTTAGTAAACTACTATGACAATTAAGATGTAGGGCACTTCCATCCTAGTGAAAGGCCCCTTGTTACCATTTATCCTTTTTGATTTTATCAACTGTGGAATCGTAACAGTGTCAGTAGATTTGACTTGTTTAGGAAGTGAAAAAGCACTATGTGAGATGACTAAGATTGTTGGTGATATGAATTTGGGTCAAAAACAAGAAGTGATTGGAAAACCCCAGGATCACTTTCCTGAAGATCATTTCAAGGTTGAACTCCGGAAAGACAAGCATTGCCGGGGGCCAGCCTCTATTCCAGCTACATCACCCACCTCCCCAAAAGAATGCACTGCAGCACTGAAAGTACGGCCTGGGGAGAGTTGCAGGTTTTCCCAGACCACATGGGAGCAAACAGAAAGAGAGAGAGAGAGAGAGAGAGAGAGAGAGAGAGAGAGAGAGAGAGAGAGAGAGAGAACAGCATCCTGGCCTGTCAAGTTTCGAGGACGACACTCCGGCTTGAAATATCCATTGTGCAGAGAGGATCTTAGTGTTGGCCTCACCACAAGATATGACATACCCTTACTAAACCACAGCTCTACAGGGGATAGCACCAGAGGCAGAGTGCAGTAACTGTGTCCAGTCTGACCCTCCCAGACCAGGGCGTAACATGAAGGGTGCACAACAGAGTAGCAAGGGGAGCAAAGCAATGAAATCCCAAAGGAATTCTGAAAATCAACTTTGGACTCTTTGCTGCACAGAACTAGGAAAGAACTAGGAGACAAAGGACATTTATAGAGGTCTAAACATAGATATGCACATATGTAAATATATATAATGATAGGGACATAGACCTATGTATGTACACATGCATACATTTATAGGTTAAATATTAAGGTAGCAGATTGTGTTAGTTCAGGTAGACTAGAAAAACAAATCCACGGAGACTCATATGAGTATAAGAAAGAAGTTTATAGACAAGAACAATTGAATTTTGAGAGAAAACATCCCAGCCCAGTCCAAATCAAGTCCGTAAATCCAATATTAGTCCATATGTCTGATACCAATCTATAAAGTCCTCTTTGTATTCACAAAGCCCATGCAATGACACCGAATGCAGGAAGATCACGGGCCAGTGGGTTGGGAGTCTTTTGGATAAGCATCTCAGCATTGGCAGTGGGTCTTCAGCTCTGAAACTCTGACTGCCTCAGGGCTGCTTCAGGTGGCTTCTGGAGTGAGTCTTGTCAATAGAAATTCTCTAAGAGAGTCAGTGTAGAGACAGAAAGCGTATCCCCCCTCCCAAATGTTTGTTGTCTCATAGTTCTTTCCTCTATTTCATTTTACTTTCCTCTGGTCACACCATCATGTTCGACCTTCATTCGACTATCTATACTTTCTCTGGATTACATTGCATTTGATCCTACCAGGCATTCTATGTCCTCCTTGTCATTGATTTTATATCTCTGGTTGTTCCCTTGTCCCTGAATTTGTTGGCTCCCCACCTCCTCCTTTCTCCTGCCCACCCCCCCAAATGTCAGTTCCATTGTTTTCTCCTTGGGATTGCTATCCTGTCTATCTTAAACAAAAATGAGAAAAAAAGAAAAAAGAGAAACAAAACAAACTCTGGAAGAGATAACAGAGTTCCCAGAATCCTCAGGAGAAGGCCAGACTGACACAGAGATCTCTTTGGCTCTGACCTGGTTGACAGGCTAGACTCCACCCCTTCACAAATGGACACCAGATTCTGTAACTACCACACAGATGGACAGTGAACCTCTAGTCAAATCCTCCCTTCATGCAAGAACACTTTGTTCTGCATTCTGTTTACTGGCATTCTGTATACTGGTCTTCCCAACCGGATTACCAAAGATAAAATGAGTGCATAAGCAAATGTAGTAAATAAAGCTGATGGGGCCTGGCTATTAGGAGATATAGAATCTGGAGTCTTTTTCTTTCTTCTTTTTTTTTTTTTAATAGATATCAAAGTTTACTAGTGGCTACAAAGGCCAGTATACAGAAAGTGGGGTGTGGAGATAGAGAATAGTGGAGATGGAAAAACTACATGGGTCATAGAATGATACACTTGCAAACATATTGTAATTGCTGTCAATATGGCTTAAACCTGTAAATAATTGAACAGGCAAAAGTTGTGTGATAGATGTACTGGGGGCTTTAGAAAGTTTGTGAGAAACTTCCATTATTTTAAAATCTATTTGCAGTCATTACTGGGCCTATTTCTTCCTGATTTGTTGGCTTGCTCTTCCACCTGTGGGGCTAGTCATAGGGCTTTCCTGAAGCCTTGAAGGGCTGCGAGATACTTGGTAAAGTTGGTGAGGGTAGATTCTGCTTTGTTCCCAATAGTCTCCAGGTCTTAGTCAAGCTGCATGACCATTGTGGGATAGCGTAAGTCAGGTTGGCCCTTGCTTTGGCTGAAGAGATACAAGGAGTCTTGGGCATAAGACACCATTGGGAGAGCTGGCTACGAGGTGTTCAGGCTGTGAGTTCTTCTCTGGCTTAGGGATCCTCGTGCACAGGAAGTAGGATTCACCCTGAGTCTGGGGTTTTAAAGGCTTGAAGGTAAATAAGCAGCCATCCAACAGGGAAGCAACGAAGTCCATATGGAAGAAGCACACAAACCCATGTGATCATGAGGTGTGATGGGATCGGGTATCAGGCATCAGAAGACTCCAAATAAACAATCATTTCTTTGTAAACCAGGAGTGTTGGAATTGCGACCCAAAGCCCATCTTTAGAAAATCGGACCTACCCTTACTGAAGGGTTACAAGGAAGGGACAAGGTACAGTAGAGCACTGATAAAACATACAATATTCTTCTATTTCTTTAATGACCTTCCACCCGCTAACATGTTCCCAGTTCTATCTTACAAATCTGGCTAGACCAGAGCATGCACACTGGTATAGATAAGAGCTCTGGACACACAGAATCCAGGACAGATGAACCCCTCAGGACCTATAACGAGAGTAGTGATCCCAGGAGGGTAGGGGGAAGAAGAGGGAGAAAGTGGAAACTGACTGAAATGATTGTCCACCCACCACCATGACCCACCCAGGGGGACAAACAACAGAAACATGGGTAAAGGGGGACAGTGAATTGTGTAAAATATGAAAATAAAAATACTTTTTAAATTGTCAATGGCTCATGAAAGTGGTAGGGGAGGGGAGGGAGGAGGAAAAATTAGCTGATACCAAAGTCTCAAGTAGAAAGAAAATATTTTGGAAATGATGCTGGCAACATATGTACAAATGTGCTTGATACAATTGATGTATGGAATGTTACAAGAGCTGTAAAAGCCCCCAATAAAATGATTTGTTAAAATTAAGAAAAAGAAAGGCATTTTGAGCCATAGGTTGCATATATATTTTTGAATATGATTCTATGACTAACAGAGTCCTGGTTACTTGGCAGATTTAAGACTTTGTGTGTTAAATAACACACACGTCAAGATAAAAAGAAACTTGCCATTTTTCCAAGGCATACATTGGGTTCTTGAATATTACCAACTGGAGTGAAAGAGTAAGTGGGTTTCCTAGTACGTGAACCTAACCAACTGCCAATCACACCAATTTCAAAGGATCAGTAAAGGGGATGATTCCAGATCTGAATGGGGTCATTTTCATAGAGTGAAAAAGATGTGATATCTTTGTAAAATGGCTTCCAGACAAAGTACAGGTGAACATGAAGAGGACTAAGAAAGTAATTGCTCTTAACCAGGAACATGTATGACTTAGTGTGCCTATTAAAGGGTGAAACATTTGAGTTAGATAATAGTCATAAATTATTTTGCCATATAGAAACAGAATGAAAACACACCCCAACTTTTAAACCAGTTTCAGAGATGATTCAATCTAATGCACAAATCACTATTCAAGGGAGAAATAAGTCATTAGGCGTTGAAGAGGTCCCTTGTGTTTTCAGACACGTTTATGTGACAGTGGAGCACAAAGCAAATGAGAGAGGAGGACTGTCGTATTTTTGAATTGTGGGATTTATGAGTACTAAGTATTTACTCTGTAGGTTTCATTCTGTTATTTAGCTACCAGCTTCATTCACTATGATGACCCCTGGTGTATGTGCAGATGTACAGGCAAGCTGACATTTGAAAGAGGATCTGTCGAGCTAGAGATGGAGAGAATCTTTTGGGTGCTTGCAGTGGTTTGTTTAGTGTCTTTGGGATGCCTGTTGATTGAGAGAGGCTGCCTATCTAGGTAGGTGGGTCAGCAGGGTCAATGGGGCATGGTAGTGACTGGAGGCTGTGATTCAAATGGGGTGAATTTGAGAGGAAAACTGGTACCTAGAGTGAGATTGCCATACCAGCTTCAAGGCCCTTAAACAACAGATGTACATCAGGACTCAGGTTTTCTGAAAAGTTATCTGAGAGTTTCTAGATAACTGTTCAAATCTAAAAGGAAAACAAGTGTTTTCTCATTGGTGGTCACCAGGGATTTCAGGTTCCAGTCCGGATGTTGCAAACAGGAGACCAGAATACTTTAGGTATTTGACAGGTATGTATGCACTAGGTACTTGCCTTGGTGTCTGGAAAAATCAACAAGAGCACAACTTACCACCATAACTCACTCCTATCAAGTCGAATCCAGTTCACAATTACCCAAGAGAACAAGGTAGAATCACCTCTGTCTGTCTCTGAACTTGTAGCTCTCTGTGGGAATAGAAAACCTCATCTTTCTCCCTCAAAACAGCAGGTGGTTTCAAACTGCTGACCTGGGGCTTAAGAACCCAAGGTGTACCTACTACATCACCAGGACCCCATCAGAAGATGCAGACCCTCTTTATAAGCTCCTTGTATCAGTGAGAGGACAGGCCAGAATGTGAGAATTCAGGAGAAGTTACTGCAATGAAGACATGCACCAAGCACAGTTGTGAGAATGAGCCAGCCCCTCACAGGGCCTTCAAGTTCCTTCTACTGATTATCTCCAGGTTTGACCTTGTTCCCTCCTTGGGAGAAAGGAATCAAGCAGAAGTGGTACAAAGTTCAATGACTTTCCTTATCATCTCCCACCCAAGCTACTGGGGTAGTCTCCTAACCTCCTTTCTGCTTACTAATCTTTTCCATTCTGTGACGGGTTTGTAAAACTATTGTTCCACTTCCTCTTAAGCTGGGAGCGGATCTTGATTGCCTGCACAATAAGCCCAGAGTCCCTTCTGAGATTCTCAGGCCCCACCTCCCACCCCCCTCCACCACCACAGCACATTTCCTTTGCAAACTGGGCTGCCGGACCTGGAGTGGGCGTCTCCTTGCCTGGAAGTATTTTTTTTTCAATGATTTTATTGGGGACTCTTACAGCTCTTATAACATTCAATACATCATTTGTATCAAGCACATTTGTACACATGTTGCCATATTCATTTCCAAATATTTTCTACTTGAGCCCTTGTATAAGCTCCTCTTTCCCTCTTCCCCTCTTTTTAAAAAAATGAATCATTTTATTGGGGACTCATACAACTCCCATCATGATTCATACATACATCAATTGTATGCAGGCCACATTTGTTCACATTCTTGCCATCATCACTCTCAAAACATCCTCTGTCCACTTAGGCCCCCGTACCAGCTCCCCATGTTTCCCTTTTCCCTTCCCTCTCCCCAGCCCCCCTCCCCATGGACCCTTAGTGATTTACAAATTGTTATTACTTTTTCATATCTTACACTGTCCAGTGTGTCCCTACACTCACTTTCCTGTGTCCTTTCACTCACTCACCATGCCCCAGAGAGAAGGTTATATGTAGATCCCTGAAATTGGTCCCCCTTTCTATTCTACCATCCCTCCACCTTCCCAGTATCACCACTCCCACCACTAGTCCTGAGAGAACATCTATCCTAAATTTCCCCTGTATTTTTCTACTTCCAGAATTTGCTCAGGCTTCGCCCTCTTGCTCACCTTCGCCACCTATCAAAATTCATTTGATTCTCCAAATCCCAGCTCAAATGCTTCCTGCTTCACGAAGCCTTCTGTGACTCTCTTCATTGGATTTCATTACTGATTCTTTGTGTTTCCAACAAAATAAAGCAAATGAATAAACAAAACATGTAACTTTTATGGCCATAGTTGCATTCCTCTTTGATTATGATTCAAATTACTGGAGGTGGTTGTTGTATTAGGTACTATCTCCTTGATCCCAGCCCATAGCACCCCCCCATGCACAACAGAATGCCATCAGTAGTCCTGCGCTGCCCTCATAGGCCTGAGCCCATTGTTGCCGCCGCTTTGCCAATCCATCTTCACGAGGGCCTGCTTTTGTTTTTGTTTTTGCTGCTCCTTTATTTTACCACGCACGGTGCCCTTTTCCAGGGACTGATCTCTTTCGAAAACATGTCTAGAATATGTAAGACAAAGTCTTTGCCTCGAAGGAGCGCTTTGGCCATACTTCTTCCAAGATAGATTTGTTTGCTCTTTTAGCAGTCCATGGTGCTTTTAATATTCTCCAGCACCACCATTCAAACACATCCATTGTTCTTCAGTCTTCCATATTCAGTGTCCAACTATCACCTGCCTACAAGCCAACTGAGAATACCATGGCTTGTACCAGACACTCGCTGTTCCTCCAAGTAACATCCTTGCTGTTCAATACTCTAAAGGGATCTTATGTCACAGACATACCCGATACAACACATTACTGGAAGACTGGAGGTATAGCCCTCCTAACACATTGACTAATTAGTCAATATGTCATCTTCAGGTGCTGTTAAATATATCTCCCCAAGTCAGATATTTATTGGCCGGATTCGGGGCTAGAAACCTTGTTTCTTATCGAGATGGAGATTTAAGCCCACTCCATCAGTGTTAATTGTTTAACCTTGCAAAACCCCTCTTTGTGAGTCACTGGTATGGATTTGCCCATGTTGACATGACTTCACCACTCATAATGATAGCCAGGGCCAGGAGGTGGCCTAGGGATGGATGTGTTTACGTCTAGTATATTTCCCCTGCTTCGAGTAGACTCTATGAATATTTGAAGGGGAGGCTGGAATCTGTTTCCTTTGAGAGTGATTAAATTGAACTGCAAGAAATAAAGATTAAGGGATATTAACATAAAATCTGTATTGCCAATGCTTTCACATAAATACGTTACCATTATAGGGACAAGTGGTGTCAGAGAGCTTTCAAATGTCTCCACTTTAATACCCAGCTGAAAAGTTTGTTGTAAATTGTGAATTGTGGAAATTCCTCATGCTTATAGAGGCCCTTGACAAAAGAATGTGCTGAAAGGCATTACAGTGGGATGTGTGCATGTTGCTTCATTGTTTTTTTTCCCAATTGTAATTTCTGAGGCTAACATGTGGGCAAGAAGGGGGGGGGGCAGGGTCAAATGAGGAGTGATTGGCTTAGGCTTTGGGATTTGAAGCCCACCTCTCTCTGGACACATATCCCTCTGTCTCTCTCCCCACCATAATAGAGGTGGGAGCGTGTACCTGCCTCTGCTCACCCCAGTGTTGCCCAACATGAAGTACTGTATCTATAGAACATGCTCTGTGGCAAGAACTGCAATTGTGGCTCCGTGCAAACATCTGATTGCCATATGCTGGATTGCTTTCTCAACATATCAGCTTGAAAACCTAAGTCTCGAGCTTGTTAATCATTTCCTTAGCGTGGAGTGAAAATGGCAAGAGTGCCTTCCTTGTTCCCGCGCTGATGAAAAGTGGGCTTTGCTGCACTCAAAGTCACCCCTCTCGCCCAGTCAGGCCACACACTTGGCCCTGACCCACAAGTACAAAACGATACATTTTAACTCGCCCAATGCCCTCTCCCAGCGGGCAATGGCCAGCGATGGTTCATAGAAACCGTTCAGTAGTGCTCAAGGCCCTGCCCCTGGAAGGAGATGCAGGGGGTTGTAAAGCACCCCTCCCTAGTTCCCTCAACAGGGAGCCCTGGTGCCATAACAGTTTGCCAGTGGACTGTGAAGCAAGAGGGCTATAGTTTGAACCCACCACATGCTAAGCAAGATGCCACTTTTTATTTCAGTTAAGAGTTCTAGCCTGGGAAACCAACGGGGGCAGTTATACTCTGCCCTGTTGTTGTTGTTGTTGAGTGATGTCTCGTCACTTTTGAGGCATTGTGACCCTGTGGGCCGTAGGACAGATCCCCTTCCAGTCCTGCCCCTTCCTCACATTGTTCTTACATTTGGGCCTCTTCTTGTGTGCCTTCCTCTTGTCCACTGCCCCTTGACTTCACCAAGCACTATGTCCTTTGCCAGGGACTGCTCTCTTTGGCCAACATGGTTAAAGAATGTGGGAACAAGTCTTGCCATCCTTACTTTGCAGGAGCACTCTGGCTGTACTTATCCCAAAATACCAAGACAGGGTCCTGTCTGCTTCCTTGGAAGCAGATTCCCTGATTCCCTCCCCAGCTCTCCAGATGTCTTCCAAGTGGACATTTCCTGTCTGTACGTCCCACAAACCCTATCACCCTTTCCAATGACTGTGTTTCCACTGTCATCTTTGCTTGAAAAATTCTCACTGACAGTGAAAGTTAGGGCCTACCTCTGGCACCCACACTGTTGCCTGGATTTTGAGCTCTCTCTACTTCTCACTGATCACAGAGTACTTTGACCTCTTAGTGCCTCAGTGGCCTCATCTCTAAAATGGGTGTAATAGGACGAACTGTTTTATTTTTAAGGATGAAGTAAGTTAATCCTTATAGTATTAGGTGGGTGCTCAGGCCCTCACGAGTACCATTTAAATGGATTTGCCATTGCTTTAAGAATTCAGTTTATGGTCCTTGGAATAAACTTGCCAAGAAATGTCAGTCGCCACCTTCATCTAAGGACAATTGAGGTTGGCCAGTGGTGCTCAGATTGTGCAGTCCATAGTGTTGCTTGCTTTCGATGCATCTGACTCCCATGTTGGGCATCTGAAACACTCCACAGACCCTTAAACAAGAATGGACCTCCCCTCATGGTGTGACTGTGAAGTCAGAGCTGTGTGCGTGTATGGTGGGAAAGCGAGATGAACTTCAGGCAGAGGCATGGCCCAAGCCACAAGGAGTGAGCTCAGTGTGCAGTCCGGGGCTGACCCGGAGGCAGAGCGGCTTCTTGTGCCCTTTCTTGAACTCTATCCCCTGTCAACCAGAACCCAGGCCTGCAAACATGATATTGCAGTTTGCTCAGATCTGTACTTTACTAAAAGCTTTCTCATTTCTGTATCTCAGGAACTATTGAGGCTAGGCTGGGAGACGTTCCTTGGCCCTACCTTCTGCAGAATTCAGTCGCAGGACCAACCCACCACAATGGAGTCTGCCTCCACTCACAGAGACCCTGTAGGACAGGCAGGAGTGTTCCTTGGGTTTCCTAAGGCTGTAAATCTTTATGGGTGCAGACAGCTCATCTTTCCCCTGAGGAGCAGCAGGGGGATTTAACCACTGACTTTGCAGTTAGCCATCCACCAATGCCACCAGGACTCTATAGCTTACTGAGGGTAGATCTCAATTTGGGAAATTGCCGGGTGTGTGTGTGTGTGTGTGTGTGTGTGTGTGTGTGTAGAAGATAGCATATATGTATGCATGTCTCCCTTAGAAGGAAAACCAACTTGATCTTTTGTCATGTTATTTTAAAAAGCAAAGTATGCTGCTAGGCTGCAGGGAGACATGATAAGATTGCATTGAAGGCCAACTTGACACTCAATCTCCCAAGACTACCAACATGAGGGCCACACATGAAAGGACAGAGTGTCATCACAAAGAAGTGTGGGCATGGTGGAAGTAAGTGTAGACATGGGACACCTATAGCTTATTCCCTCCTCCATCCATCACGTTCTTCTCTTGTGCTTCTTACTCAGCTGTGAGGAATTCCCAAGAATCTGTGAAGAGTCCCGAAGAGAGCTCTTTTCCATTATGCCCAAATATATTTATCTCCCTCTCTATTTGTTCCTGCAGTCTTTACCTGTGTTCCCTTTAACTCTGGCACACCTCCCTGTGGCTTCCTCTGCCTCCAGCACCATGGGCCGGCTTCCCTCTAACTGTGTTGTCCCTTCTCTTCACCCAGTTCACATGGGTGTACTAAAGGCCCCTGGACACAGTAGTCAAGATACCAAATGGCACATTGCATTGAGTAAATCTCTTGCAGAAGAGATCTTTAAAGTGTCAAAGAGCAAAGATGTGGCTTGGAAGACTGAAGTTGGGCCTGACACAGCCACGATATTTTAATCTCTTTAAGTGCCATGTACAAGTTGGCCGTTGACTAAGGAAGACTGGAGAAGGGTCGATGCATTTGAAGTATGGTGCTGATGAAGACGGGTGACCATTCCACAGACCACCCAAAAGAACAAACAGATCTGTCTTGGAAGAAGGACAGAGTGTTGCTTATAAGCGAGCTTGGCATGACTTTGTCTCACACACTTTGGACATGTGATCCAGAGAGATCAGTCCCTGAAAAAGGACACCGTGCTAAAAAGAGAGGAAGGCCCTTGATAAGCCTGATGTACACGTGGCTTCAGCATGCCTAGAATGTCAACATGGGCATGAGGGTGGCTCAGGACCAGGCTGGGTCTCGTTCATCCATGTCAGAGCCATCTCCACAGCACCTAGGACACCTTAAGCCAGTTAGTAGTCATTTGCACTCTTCCCTGTATATTGTTGCTTATTTGTTTCTTCTGATAGAGAATAGAAGAATTTTGTTTTGTTCACTGTGCTCTTAATTTCAATACAATGAACCATATTCAGATTTTTAAGTACATGTCAGACCTTGTTCATTTACCTCGATTCCATTGCCCATATTTGTGCCTGTATCTCTGAATTGCTCAAATAAATCTTTACCCCACACTGCCTCCCACCCCACCCCAAATACCGTCATGTGACTTCACCTGAACTCCGCCAGGGCTCGTGTGTTTGGTTAGTGGGAAGTCAGGGGTCTTTGTTACACTCAATCAAGAAGGGCTTCTTGTCAGCCTGGACTTGTTAAAGTTTACTTATCAAATCATCTGTTCCAAATAGTAATTATAATGTACAAGTTTTATTCTGTAAGAAGCTGACCACCAGCCAGAGAATTGTGGGTTAATGTGAAGACTAGCCGGTCCATCAACAGGCTTGGGTTAGGGACGTCCTGGGTGAGAAAAGGCTTTGTTCTTCTGGTTAAGAGATTCACCCCAGGAGTGGGAAACCGGTCCTTTTAATAAGCCTGTCAGCCCTGGGGATGAGCTGAGAGCATCTCAGTGCATCTTAGGACAGGTAGCGGCAGAGACTGGTTTTGCCCCTTTCACTTTGGATGAGCCCACTCCCTCCATTTTTCTACCATGAGAAACCCTCGTATGTTTCCAGCTCTTAACATCTGGAGAGTGGTAGGGGAGGTGCTGCTGTTCTGGGTGTGTTGCATGCTAACCTGTCCATCACGCATGTGAGATATGCAGTATGGGGATTTCAACAGTTCCCAGAGGTTGGAAAGATTTCTAAAGATATAGTTATTTTAGAATTGTTACTAGATGGCAGGCACAGTGTGCACAACTGTGCACCACTCAGAAGATGGCCTTCACCCTGCCACTGGGCTCTTCTGCCTCACAGGGAGCCTCCAGGACAGTTGGAGGGCCCCAGCTGTTATTCACAGCAGCCTCAGCTTGCTCCTGAGCAGTGGCTGGTGGTTTTGAAGGTGTGATCCTTCTCAAAATGCACTACGCCCCCAGAAGAGGCAAAGACCCATACCACCCCAGTCAGTAGGAAGAGCTGGTTTGAAGTAGTCTCCCCTGCCCCCCAACTCCAACTTGTTCTAAAGCCGTAATTCTGCACGGTTCTTCCACAGTTTTGTGTGATCAATGGGTGAGCAACTGAGTGGCGCTGGTGTTTGGTTGTCTTGGTTTGGGTTTTTGATGGTGGAAAAAGACACAGGCGTCTTCCCGGTGGAGATGTTTCCCTTCAAGTTCATTACATTCCTTGGTTGGAGTTTTGCCCCTCCCATGGCCTCCCTTCCTCTGCCCAGTGATCTGCACACCCTCTGGGCATAAGCAAATGCCTGAGTTGATGTGAAAGCACATTCACATTCTTAACAGAAATAGGGTGTGTTTTTTATATGTAATTCACACAACTCTATAAAGCACATCTGTCCTTCATTCTGCTTTACAGCTGAGAGAAAGGAAATAAAGGTGACATGCCCACGATGTTTGGAGATCGTCGTGGGGAGGAATAGGATGCAGGGCGCTGCCTGGCCCTGCTGGGGAGATCTGCACAGCCACCCAGATCAGCTGAGCCAAGTGAGCTGCTGTAGCTCAGGAGCGAGTGGCTTGGGATGAGCATAAGACAAAACAATGAAGGAGTTTAAGCTGTACTTCACATAGAAGGATTCTGTACTTTCAGCATTTGGGGTCTTACTTTAGAAGGTTTCTCATGGTCCTTATACAGATTGTGAGACTGTCATTAAAATATCACCCTAGCAGTGAGTTATTTTTGGATTTTCAAAGCACCAGAGCTTATGGACTTTGGCTCTTCCATAGCAATACTAAGATATTTTAAGAGACAGACTCTTGCAGAATTATGGAATACTGTTTTGTTTTTCGAACTTTTTTACTCCTCCTCCAGAAAACCAAATTCAATGTCATCGAGTCAATGTGAACAAGTAGTGACCCCATAAGACCGGATAGAACAGACCGTTTTCTGAGACTGTAACTCTCTATGAGAAGCTCGGTCTTTCTCCAGAACTCAGGGAATTTGAACGGCTGCTCTTGAGGATCTCAGCCAACCATGTACCCATTACACCACCAGGGCTCCTCTGTACAGATCCTGGATGATTGTAATTTCATTAGTCAAACAATAGTTACATTGGGGTCGCTAGCTACTGTGGACTAGAGCAGGTGTGTTCAAGTTAGTGGTTATGGATGTTTTTTCTCAATCCTGTGTTCAGTGGGGCCCGATTGATTCTTAATTCTTGGAATTATCCTGCTGGGAATTGCACCATAAAAATTGGCAGAAGCTACAGCCTTGACTTGTTCATGTTTCTTCCCTGGAGATGTGGCGGTCATGCACTTATCTACAGACTGTTGAACGAACTAAGTTGCATTAATCAAACCTTACTGAGTTGCATTAGTCAAAGAATGGAGGGAAACTCAAATAAGTAAAAGAATAATTGCTGAAGATATTGTATCACAGGAGTTAAAAACTATATATACAAAGCTTAACAGGAGAACTGGGCATGTGACATTTGGGACAGTTGCCACCTTGATCTCTAAGCTATAAGAAATGTGTATTGTAGCTATTCAAAGCATTTTGGATGGAGTTACATGAATCATGTCATTGGCCCCTGAGGGTCAGCCATACAGCAGCCTTCTTACAAATGTGGCTTCTTTTTAAGATCATCCCTTCAAATCATGGCCTGCTTTCTAAAAGGCTCAAAGAGTACATGGTTTTCTTGCCTGCATTCAAAATATGACTAGCTGCAATAGTTAATATTTCAGATATGAGGTGTCATCATCGAAACAATAAACAAAGATCTAGTGTGTGCCTTTTAAATTCATCCTGGATACTGCTCTATAATAGCTGAGGTACTTTGAAGATGGTTGCTTCAATTATTGGAGTTCTCTGAGTTAATGGACAGCCTGGTCCGTGGTGTAATGCCATTCTATTGCTGTAATTTCAATATTTGACACCAGGGATCATTAGCCAAGCCAAACAAAAATTGGGTGTCGGCTGTGTGCAGACTTCTCATTGTCCATTGTGGAGGCAAGATCCCCGGCCGGTTTGCAATTGCTCACCACATTTCTCCCATCTGGGCTATGCAGTTCACTTCCAGGAACAGCAGCTAGGGCATCAGCTGGGCTCTCTGCTCCCCTTCACAGCTGCTCACAGGGGCAGTTCCACCCGGTCCTGTAGGAGTCACATACACTTGATGACCATGGGCTGGACTTTTGAAGTGGGCTTGCTATCAGAGTCCTGGTGGTGTAACAGGTATGTGTTGGGCTGGTAGCCAAAAGGTCAGCATTTCAAACCCACCAGCCACTCCAAGGGAGAAATACAAAAGAAATGCGAGCGAAATGCTGATCCTGCCTACAAAGCCTCAGAAACCCACAGGGGCAATTCCACTCTATCCTGTGGGAACATATGGTCGCAATGAGTCCAAATTGACTCAGTTAGAGTGGGTGGTGTATGTGGTGGGTAAGAGTTTGCCACAAACACAGAACCTTGGGGAATCAGAATGTGGACTTTCAAAAGCTCCCCACCTCATTGAAACTTGAGAAGCACTGCCTTACCTTTTCTCTAACTTCATTCCCAGACTGTGTGAAGAGGCCATTCTCCCAGAGAAACCGGGGGAAAGGAAGGAAGGAAGGACGGAAATAAGGAAGGAAGGAAGGAAGGAAGGAAGGAAGGAAGGGAGGGAGGGAAGGAGGGAGGGAGGGAGGAAGGAAAGAAGGAAGGGAGGAAGGAAGGGAGGAAGGGAGGAAGGAGGTTGTATAGAAGGCGTAATATCCAAGCTGACCATTAATTGTTGGCACATACTCAATTCCAACTCACAGCGACTCCACAGGACAGAGCAGAACTGCTCCTGTGCGTTTCTGAGACTCAAACTCTTCGTGGGAGTAGAAAGCCTCTTCCTTCTCCCAGAGATTGAACTGTGGACTTTTCATGGTTCGCATTCCAGCACAACCCCTCTGCACAGAACCATTGTGCCTCCAGAGCTCCGGAAATGACAAAGGGGATCCTATTTCCTGCACGCTCTGACTACTGCTAAAGCTTCCTTTTGGAATCTTTGAGTGGTACAAATGGCTAAGTGCTCAGCCGGCAGGGGAATGAAACATCGTGGTTGGAATGCCCCCAAGTGTGCTTTAGCACATCAGTCCGGGGATCTGCTTCTACCGCACTGGCCAGTGGGCTGCAGTCTTACGGACAGAACGGAGTTGCCTCAAAAGGTTTGTGGGGAAATGCTTCATCTTCCACTGCAATCTTCCACCAATGATCCGAAGCCCCCATGGACACGGGCTCACCTTGAGTTGGCAGCAACTCCCCAGCAACTAAAGGCAATGACAGCAAAGCTCACTTCACTGCTGTTTAAAGTGATCAGACATCCCACTTTGGGCGGGACAGTCCCAATTCTAAGCAATCTTTCCTGCGTGCCATGGCGTTTTAAAAAAGTCCTGATTTTTGTAAAGAATGCACGACAAACTAGGGAACAGGCGGAGAATGGGAAGGGAATATACCCACTCTACCCCCCTCCCACCCCTTCACCCCCCAGTCAATGGTGTCCCGCTTTACCAATGTTAAACTCTGGTCACTTTAGTAAGGTCTCACATCAAACAGCATCTCACTCTTTCATATACGGAGACTAAGTCGCACACAAGTTAAGCACTGGGCTTCTCACACTCCTCTGAGCTGTCTGTGGGAGAAAGACACCAGGTCCAAATTTGTGTCAATGGATGGCCTTTGTGGAGCCACAGTGCTCCTCTGTCTTTACAGGGTCCCTGTGAGTCGGAATTGGCCTGGTGGCAGCGGATTTGGTTTGGGAGATCGCTCCCAAAGTTGTTTAGGTTTTTGTTTTACACATTTCCTTTTTTTTTGCTATCTATATCTATCTATTTATATATTATAGAGAGAGAGAGAGAGAGGAAGAGAGGAGTTAGTAAGCTGATAGAATTCACATCTACTGCATGCCCATCTTTCTTGCTGTTTTGAATAGAGTTATAGTTCTCCTTTCTCTCAACTGGAAGAATCTTCTGGTTAAGGACGTTGAGCTACAACACCTAACACAAGTAGTATTTGATTAAGGCTAATTACAGTGCTGTCACATAAAAGGGGGAGAAAAGAAAGCGGCCTTTTTCAACCAGCAATGAAATAACTTGCTGTCTATCTACTGACTTAATAGCTTTAATTGCCAGAACATAATCAAGATCTAGTGAATTTGTTTGAACATATCAGCAGGCACCAAATGTTTCAATGAGATCAAGTTGTGTAACTAGTTGTGTTCTAACTTGCACTGACACAGCTCTGACAAAGTGAGTTTTGTCGCCTAGAAGGGAACACCTGTTGGGAGAAGCCCACACTATGGTGATTTGATTTATTAATGCTCGGTGGACTGAAGGAGTTACAGGTTTAGTCTAAAAACCTTAGGTGAGAGGTAGGATGTCAGCATCTGGTAGACCAGGTTTCTTCATTTACATAGTGAATGCTATAAGAGACCCATTTACTCTTTTCTTAGGGACTCCTGATCATAGGCTAGATGTCATGGGGTTGGATCTCACTCATGGCGACTCCAAGTGTGTCAAATGTAGAAGCATGCTCCATGGGGGTGGAGGGGTTCAATGGCTGATTTTTCAGAAGTAGACCCCCAGGCCTTCCTTCCAAGGTACCTTAATAACAGCTGGGCATGTCAACTGCACTGCCCAGAGGCCGCTAGGGAGTCTCCTCTGTTTGCTGTGTATTGAAATGGAACCCTTGAGGGCAGTGGTTACAGAGTCAGCAGTTCAGGGAAAAGGTGTCTGACTCCCACTGGGCGTCATAGTCTCAGAAACCCGGGTCAGTTCTCCTCTGTCCTCTAGCACCACTGTGAGTCGGCATCAGCTCGATGGCAGTCAGTTGAATAGACAGACTGAAATGGAGCCCCCATTTGGGTAGCTGTTGGGCTGCTAACCCCCAGATCGACAGTTCAAACCCAGCTCCTCCACGGAGGAAAGATGTGGTGATATGCGTCTATAAAGATGGACGGCCTCAGATACCCTGGAGAGGAGGAGAGTGATTGGGGTTGAGTATGGCATGCATTTTCAAAGAGTGACAGCACAAAACATGGATATTTCCTTTATCAGGTTTCATTTCAAATTCAAAGTTACTGCCAGCTGGTGGATTCCGGCCTACAGAGATGTGACAAATCTGGGTAGAACTGCCTCCATGGGTTTCTGAGACTAACGCTTTATGGGAGTAGAAAGCCTCATCTTCCTCCCAAGGATCAGCTGGTGGTTTTGAACTGCTGACCATGTGGTTGGACCTAGCAACCCACCTGTGATCACTACACTACCCCCACTGGGCTCCCTAATCCCCAAACCATCAGCACAGAGGTCTGCCTAACCATTCTCCCATGTGAGATAGCTGCTGCATTTCCTCATTCAGGCTCTTAGAAAGGTGGATACAAACATTTTGCTGCTGCCATTGGGTGCCGTCAGGTCAGTTCCAACTCATAACAACTCTTTGTACAACAGAATGAAGCACTGGCCAGTCCTGCCCCGCCTCACAATGGTGGTTGTATGGGAGGCTGACTGGCCACTGCAGCTCCCTGTGGAGTAGCTGGGTTACCCAATGGGGGGACTTGAGGGGAAGGCCATAGGCCTGGAAGGTTCCCCCAGTTTCGCTTCTTCTTCTTTCCTTCCCAGCCAGCTTTGTCCTGGCCTATTTGCCTCACAGGCAATTCCTCACAGGCACAGCTCTAGGCAATGGCTCCTGTGATGCTGCTGGAACTCAAAGGAATACTTTGCTACTGATACTCAGGTGTGCATTGACAACAACAACAACAACAACAAGCCTTGCCATGCCATGCCATGCCAAGAGAACAACAGGAGGAATAGAAGTCAATTTGAAAAGTAAATTCCCATATTTCCATTTCGCTTCATCTACCAACTCTTGATGGCTTAAGAGGCTCTATGTGAAGTCTGTCCTAATTTTAAACTGACTTCTGTGGCTGTCCTGTACTTTTCATTCCACAGCCTAAACTGGAGCATGTCTCTGTAGGTTGGGCCCAGAACATCACTTTCTGTGATGCTCCAGCAGGCTTCACTCTGCATTAGCAGAGGCGGTTCTTGTCAGCAGACAGCCATGGGGAGAGTTGTGCCTGACTTCTGAAGGTGGAGGAGGAGGGGCGCAAACACAACCATTGACTGCCACCAATCGTCACTGAAAACAGATGCAAGACAGATGGCCACCAAGGGCAGACTGTTGAGATCCCTACTTTGACCCATCCTGTGAATTTCCCATTGAGATGATCGCAGATTCTTTTCCACTTGTCGATTTGAGTCAACTCATCTCTTGCCACAAAAGTCCTGTAAACCAAACCTCATTTTCCATTCAGAAGCACAGTTCTGTCTTCCTCCTCAGCGAGACTTCTCCAAAGGGCCTCTGCCCACCATGAGCCTGTCTCTTCTCCTGGTTTTCCACGACCAGCATGTGCTTGATTTTCATCCAAGTCAGCCGAATTGTCTGCATCTTCTGTGTCCACTTTATGCCAGGCATGGGGTGGGATATATGACAAGATCTTAATGGTGTTTTCTGAATTGTGTAAACCGATCTACTCTACTGTGGGGTGCTGTCAAGTTGATTCCAACTCCCGTGACCCTGTCTGACAGAGGAGAACGACCCACGGACTGACATTCTCCCAGGAATATGGTGCCAGGGCCCATTTCTCCCATGGTGCCACTCCATGGCGAGCCCTTCACTATGGCGCCACCAGGGCTCCTCTCATCCTCTCATCATCATCGGGGAACATCACGAACGTGGCACCTATTTTATCCTGGGTACAACTGGCCTTAAAAAGTTTTACTTTCGTTAGAAAGATGGAATGTGGATACTTGTGCATGAATCTGCACAGATCTTTCCTCCCAGATGAACAGACGTGACATCAGCCGCTGTCACCTGAGATGGTTATTTTTCAGTAGCAGTCGATGCATTTCTGGATTAGTCTATTATAGGTAACTTGTTTGTGTCCTTCGTGGCCCAGACTGCCTCCGACACTTCAATAGCCACCACAAACAGGGACAGAAAATGTTCACACTCAGGAACTACTGCCGGGCACTTAGATTTTTATTTTGTGAGTGCACCTGAAATCTGACCTTGATAACAACCTCTTTCTGTGCGGAGGCGTATATAGTATGAAACCAATCTGTCTTAAATCCTATCAAAGACATTGAGGGGACGGAGGGGCACGAAGGTCTCCGCATAAGGAATTCATCCTCAAAGCAGCCCTGTGCTGGAAGCAGGTGCAGAATCAGGATAGGGAAGTCCTGGGGTCCAAGCTTGTCCTGGAACACTCAGGCCCCAGGGGTCGCTGATGTGCACAGGTTGATGTTTAGAGCCCTGTAGGCTCTGATATTTCCCCCGTTTACAAGTTACCATGATGAGCCTGCCTTTCTTTGTGTGAGAGACTTTGAGTAAATGCTATACTTGTTCAACTGGAAAAGACACACTGGTGCGATACATGTGGCTGGTCTGCTCAGGTGGTCACAAGGCTGGTGCCAAATGACCCAAGCGCCTCGCTTCCCTTCTCCACGCAGACTTGTTAGCACTATCTAGGACAGATTGTCCAAGAGCTGCGGACGGGAGCCCTCAGCCGGGATAGCCATCCAACAAAAGTGTGCCACTGGTCACAAGGGAAATCAGGAGAGAGCGAGAGATGAGCTGGCATGACTCCAACAGGACTGGTAGGAAAACAATTGCAAACTCAAGCTCTACAGAGTAATTAGCGTCCTTGTCATATGTGAAGAACAAAAGAATATTGCCATCAATGCAGTCCTGATACTGGTAGTTTTCCAGGGACCCAGCAGAATAAGAACTTGGAGTTCACAGGTGGCGGGGGCGCGGGGGGAGGAGGTTGGCTGAAGACTTGGTGTGACAGTAGACATCAGCTTGGCTGCTGTGGTCAAGCTCTGACCTCTCAAGTTGGTGACTCCTTGATTTCTCCTAAACTGCTTTTTGTCAGTTGTGATGCATGGTAACCCTATGTGTACTCCAGAGGGTTTTTAAGGCTGGGAAGCAGAGCACCACCCCTTTCTTCTTAGGTAACTCTGGGTGAGTTAGAACTGTGAACCCTTTAGTTATTAGCTGAGCATGGAGCCATTTGTCCTATGCAGAACCTCCTCTGCTCAATCCTTTATGTGCTTCTATGACTCCTCTCTCACCACCATTAGGTTGAATCCATCTCATAGTGACCCCTCTTCCATAAATAGTTAGTCTCAGAGACCCACAGGGGCAGGTCTTCGCTGTCCTCTGGGGTGGTTGTGCATGGCCATGGGCTCAATGACAGTGCTGATGACTCCTCCCTAGCCCTCAGTCCTACACTTTCTTCTCGGACCAGGGTGTGTGCTATTGGTCAGTCTGGCTTTTGACCTTACATTATAGTTTGATGTGTACTTTGTCTGCCTTATCACTCTCACTACATGATGAAGTCCTTGAGGGAAGAAAGTCTGCCACATACACATATGTATTCTCTGTGTTGTCTTTTGTACATAGGTCACACCCAAGAAATAATCGTTGAAAGAATAAATGAAGGGACATTGGCTGACATAAGCTTGGCATGTGTGTCAGTGGTGGTTAGTACATGCCAGAGCGTTCTAGATAGAAGGGATTCCTATGAGTTCCCAACAGGTGGGATAGTCAGGAATACCAAAAAGAGCAAAGAGACCAATGAAGGCACTGATGGATGAAGAATAGCCACCTTCTACCATGTCCAGCCCTGCTCCTTGGAAACCCGTGCTCATCATTTTGTTTTCCTTCTCTGGGATGGGCATTGTTTGCAGAATTCACTCAGGAAAACTTAGTAATTTTCCAACATAGTTAATATTCAGATATGAAAATTCTCTTACAGTTTAAATGGTGAATAGATGCTAATTTATACATATATACTTATGCTTGGAATGCCTAATTAATGATCTTCAGTGTCAGTCACGGATATGCTAATGAGCTTCCTTTGCTCCTGTGTCGTAATTGCATTGCTCCCATCTAGCTTAAGGGTGGGGGAAACGTTTTCGATGCGGATTAGCAAATGATGCAAAACAACAACAACAAAACAACTGACAATTATTCGGTGATTCATAAGTTTGTGAGATGTGGAAGTATATGATCATAACAATTTAGTGCAAGCAGTCATATGACAGCCAAAGAAAAGACAACTGCATGCTTCCAAAGGGACTCTCCATGGGCTAGGACGGTGAAGGTTTTATTGAGTTATGAGACTACGTTTCTTTGGTGCAAACACTGGATTCGCCACCACTCCTATTTTATAGGCAAAACCATTCTAGAATAAAAGATCCCTGTGGATAAGGCAAAATGTTCTATTTAGATCCGTTCCATTGCTCAGGACCCAGAAGTGCCAACTTCTGACTACCTTCCAGATGTTTCTTTTCTCTATCATCTTAATGAATTCTGGTGGCATCCTGGGTACACGTTGGGCTGCTCACCACATGCAGTTCAAATCCACCAGCCACTCTGAGGGAGAAAAATGACGCTTTCTCCTCCTGTCAGGAAACCCACAGGGGCAGGTCTACCAGGTCTTAGAGGGTCTGGAGTCCACTCGGTGGCAGTGGGTTTAGTTTGGGGGGGGGGATTCTTTTATCTTCTTAATGAATTTTAATTTTTCCCTCCTTAAGTTTGGTGTTGCTGTAGTCCTTCTTTTTTGGCCACTGGCTGTGTGAACTTGGGCACATTAACCTCTCTAAGCCTCCATTTCTTCACCTGTGCAGGGGAGGGGGCATGGACATCAAATAGAATAGATAGGAGGAGGGATTGAAGGAATATATCTGAAATCAGGAAGATGGAGCTGCCCTCCATGCCTGTTTTGCTTTGTCTCCTTTTCCCTCATCAATGTGGGAAAGAGCACAGTGTCCTGAGCCTGTCACTCCTGATTGGGCCATCGTCCAGCTGCAGAACCTCAGGCAAGTCACTTAGCCTTGCTGTACCTCTGTTACTTGGCTTGGAAAATGTCAACAGTTGGCATTTAGTAAGGGATCCAAAACGACTACAACAGAAGTCAGCTCTTACTCTCTGTGTACCATCACCAGCTGTGTGAACACGCCCCTCTGGAAAAACTATCCATGGATTGCTGTCCATCACTTTTCAGGGTCAGGAAGCTCCTCTCCTGGGTGGAAGCAGGGTGCCCTGGCCTTGGTAAAGAATGCAGGGGAAATGGTCTTTTCCTATCCTGCTTCTAAGTCTCCATGTGGATGCCATCTCTCTGGTGTCCACTTTCCTCTGGGTCTCCTCTGTACTGAGTAACCCAGGCACTGGTTGGGGCTGGCCCTCCCTTTCTTGGTACAGGGGTGGAGTCTGGAATGCCCAATCTCTGTGCTAACCGTCCTTTCCCATTCTGACAGGCTGTGGAGGCAATAGAGGACTTGGTGCCAAACCTTTAATTGGGGGCCTATGTTTCTCCTTTCTTTTGATGCTAGAGGCAAGTACATGAGTTTGCTTGCTCAAAGTCAGGCTTCGGAAACCAGTCAACTAGCCCTGTGCTTCTTAAGATAGCAAGTGATTCTCCACATGCCGACAGACATGACTTCTCACAATCCTGACCCACCAGTGGACTGTTTGGCTTGACTTCTTAAGGAAAACGAAGCAGTGACCTCTGGTAACTGACACCCTCACCTCCAGTCTGGCCCCTTCCATTTTCTAGGGATGGCTGAAGCAGCAGGGCTTCCACTGTGGCCTTGTGAGTTACAGATAGCAAGATACTCTCAGAGGAGCTCATTTGGTTCCCGTGTGTCTCAGAATAGTGACATCCCCGAAATGATGGTTCCCATTTTAAGTTACAAACAAAACTCCACAAAACGGGGAGTTTGGCAGTTTTGTATTCCTCAGAAAAGACGAGATTGTGTTCAGTAGTAGATTGACTCCTGATCCACTGGCTTCACACGACCACTGTTGCTTCTGCGACATTTGCAACAGGCACTGAGGCGGCTCTGCTCTACTCTGGGCCCCAGGCTGACAGATTTATGACTGGTGGCATCAAGATGTATTGTTAACAGGGGAAGGGAGTATGGAGAACTCACACTCACAGTCCATTTGCTAGCTTAAGTCACATTGAGTGCATGGGATCCTGCACTATCTTTCCATACGCCCAGATAGGACACTTCTCCTTTGGCCACAGACCAGCTGTGATGGACTCCAGGAAGCTCTCCCCTCAGACTTTCAGAACATCCATTTGAAGATGCTGCGCCACTTAGCTGGACGGTTCCGGCTCCGGGGGCTTCACTGGGATCCTGTCCCACTATCAGTTGGGGCCGCATCTTCTGAATGCTTGACTGGGACCCCAAGATCCACTATTGAGGTAGCCCCTGGCAGGATTGGCAAGTTGCGGCTGGCTACTGATACTTCCGTTTCATGCGTTTCTCTGTAGGCTCTTCATGAAATAGCTGGTCTTCTCCAGACAGAGTGCTCAAGAGAGAGCCAGGAGGGAGATGCAGGGTCTCTTTGTAATCTAGTTGCAGACACATTCTGTTAGAAGCAAGACTCATCCATATGCAAAAGAGAGAAATGAGGTTCCACCCTTGGAAGGCGAAGTGATTGTGAGTTCATGTGCCAACTGTAAAACAATCTTGTGTATGAAGGGGCTTTAAGAAGTTTATGGAGAATTCTCATTATCTTTAATTAGATTTTTCCACAAATTTTTGAAGTCCCCTTGTACAAACAAAAGGAATATACAGTCAACATTTTGGAATGTTTACCACCCTTGGGAGAAAACAATGGGGAAGGAGACAAAAGGTAAGAGATGGAACGAAAAGAAGGAAGAAAGAGAGGAAGGCGAGTTAGGAAGAGGCCTTGTGTGTGCCAGAGGTGACAGTGCATCAAGGACTGAGGTGTGTGTCTGATGCTCAGCATCTAGAACAAACACAGGAAAGACGTTGGGGTCGGGTGGAAAGATTCAGAGAAATACGTGCACTCTTTTAAGAAGTAACAAACATTTTAGCGAGTTGTGCAATACATAGACTTGTTTGGAATTGGCCTGGCATCTTAATAAATTTGCAACCTGGGCATTTTGTTCTTCTGAGAGGGATGAGAGAGATGACATGACCTTAGCACGTGGTACATGGCAGAGTTGCCCTAAAGGGAAAAAGAGAACAATTTGTAGTCTTGTTAGAGGTCATCTTGACCTCATCATTTTATGATCTGATCTTTCCAAACTGTGGTATTTTCTGCAAACACTAAATAGAAAACTTACCATTGAATGGCTCCATTTCTTCCTTTCTCCCCAATCTGATTAGAGAGACACTTTCAAATAATTATTTAAAAAAAAAATTTTTTTTTTAGTTGCTTCACCGAAACTTTCCAGATTTTTACTTCTAGGATAGTATAGAAAACTTGATGACCCATTCTAAACAAATTTTATTAATCATGCATGCTGTTTGTCAGAACATGGCCATCTATGTGTCCCCTCCTACGTTGGGAGAGTTAGTGTGTGGAAAAGTCACAATCATAGACGTGGCTTGGTCAGCTTCAAGGCACAGCTCGATAGGAATGACCCTTTGAGCCATGACATTGTTAGATTGTTCAGAGGTGAGGTGGGACCTATGGGCAGAAAAGAGGGAGAAAGAAAAAAGCCAGCCTAGTCTCGTATTGGACTGCTAATCTCAAGATCAGCACTTTGAAACCACCAGCTACTCTGTGGGAGAAAGAGGAGGCTTTCCATCTCCTATAAAGCGTCACTGTCTCAGAAACCCACTGGGGCAGTTCTATGCTGTTCTGTCAAGTTGATACGAGTCCGAACCCACTCAGTGGCAATGGCACTTCTTGTGAAGCAATTCCCACCCCTCACACCCCCCCCCTTACTCCGATCCACAAACTCCACCTACCTTAAAACCAATCAAGTACTTAATTGGCTGACTGGCCAGGCTTGCCTTCGGCCCCATTGTATGCATTCTGAAAGGAGTTACACTTGTCATGGCGGAGGGTCAGCTGGATGTGACGTCACAGCTACTGCCTAGCAGCACAGCAGAAACTCTTCCAAAGGCTTTCTATGTAGATATTACGCGCCGCCCCCCCCCCCCACGCTGCCCCCACAATGAACTATTTTTTCATAAGTTGAATTCTAAAGTATACAGTAGCAATAGAAAATGCACATGCTAACACTAGTAATGATGTTCCTTGTTGGTACTTGTAGAGACTGTCATTTGGGATAGGGTTCTGCCATTTACACAGGCATGACCTTCACCGCAGCAGTCACAGTGAGGTTTCCTGGGGCTAAGTGGTGAGAAGTCGGATGTGCGTTCCAGGGTGCCATAGGTAGTTTGTTGTGCCAACATGGCCAAAGAAGATGGATGGGTTTGTTGTGACAACATGGCCAGTGAGTGCATGCAAGATCGATTGAAGGGCAGAGATATAAATGGCTCCGCAATCCTTGCCTTTCTTTCTCTTGCTCTTGGATCTTTGGACCAGCTAGCTGCCTTGTTTGTCCTATGCCTCCATCTGCAAGCTACACTACCCATGGGACACCTAATCCGTACACTGTGACTCTGTGAGTTGAGGTTCCTTCAAGCCCTGCTTTGTCATGCTCCTGGAATATACATCTCTTGAGCTGGGGACTGTTGGACTCTGTCATCTGGCTGACTGTTGGTGACCTGCCTTGCTGCTTGCTGCTTGTGGTCAGATAGACTGAATTGCTCGACAGAGGAGCCCTCAAGACTCCAAGGACTGCCAGTGTACTAGCTGTCTCATGCACGTGAGTTACACTGAGCTTTATAGATTAGTTAATGTTTATTTCTTCTGTTAGATATCTTTCTACCTATATAAATATAGAGAGAGAATTATTAATGTCCTGGTTTTATTTCTCTAGAGAACCCTGTCTAACACACGGGGATAGACAGTGTGAAAGGTAAGCAGCAGGCACCAGGGGCTGCACAGACACCTGGACAGAGGAACACAAGGACACATGAGGAACTCTGAGGTGTGAGCCTCATAACAGCCGACACTTGTTACCAATGGAATTTCCTGAGCTTCCCTTAAGAAGTGTTGTTGTGGAGAAGTTCCACTAAGTTGTGGCCCTCCCCGCGCCTCTCCCCCCCCACCCCCCCACCCGGGGTCTAGGTCTAGGCACCGCAGATTGAAACCCCGCCTGCTCCTGCCCCATCCTCTCCACCACGGCCTGTTGAGCCTGTTGTTGCGGCCACCATGCCAGTCCATCTCCTTGAGGGGTTTCCTCTTTTTTTCCCCTCACTTTCTATTTTGCCAAGCATGCCGTCTTTTTCCAGAGACTAGCCTCTCCTGAAAACGTGTCCAAAGCACATATGATGAAGTCTCACCACTCTTGCTTCCAAACAACATTCTGGCTTGGAATGCCACCCCCTGCAGAGGTTGGAACGGTGGGGCGGTGGGGCAAGGGCACTACAAAAGCAAGACACCCACACTTTATTCTGCATTATAGACTAGAGGACAAAAGGTTCTCATTGCTGGTGTGGGGAGGGGAGGCGGCATTGGCTAATTTTTTTTTCTTTCTGAAAACGTGGTGATGGGCCAAAAGGTTTGGAACTCTAGAGTGTGGTTCAGACTCTAAATCTTCTTAGATGATCCTGGGAATGTTGCTGGAGATGTTGAAGAGCCAACTTAGAGCACCCATCATTCCTCTTCACAAATTTTGGAAGAATGGAGTCATCTCTGCCCTTTCAAATGCCAGAGGAACTGAACAATCGCGGTTCTTGACCAGGCGGCTACTTGTTGCTCTGACACTGCCCAGGTCAGTTTCAATTCAGAGTGACCCCATGTGAGAGAGTCGAACCACCCCCTACGGCTTTCTAGGCCGGACTCCTCACGGAAGGCTGTCACCAGGTCCTTCCTTCTCCCATGGAGTTGCCGGGTGGGTCTGAATGTCCACCTTTCAGTTCTCCGCCGAAGGCTTACCGCAGCTCACCACCAGAGCGCATCGGGATGCACAGGTCTTTGGAGCACAGCCAGCTGTTTCTGTCAGGTGGAGCTGGTTTTCTTTAAATTGTAGTGAATGAGATTTGAGACCCACCACTTTATAAAGGAGGCAGAAGATTAAGTCCAGCTGTTTGTTCCTACTCATTGTAAGCCAAGGGAGAAAGATGGGCTTTGCACTCCTGTGAAGAGTTACCATCTGGGAAAACCACCAAGGGTCCGATCTACGCTGCCCTATGAGCTTCAGGGAGTCAGAGTGGATTCGATGGCAGTGAGTTTGGTGGGTTTGGGAGTTGTAAGGCAGGCGCCCTGGTGGTGTAGTGGGTCCCTATGGGACTGCTCACTGCAAGGTCAGCAGTTTGAACCCACCTTTTTCTCCAAGGGAGAACGATAATGCTGGCTGCTCTGTAAAGATGTACAACTTCAGAAACCCACAGGGCAGCCCTACCCTGCCGGATAGCTTGCTGTATGTCAGAATTGATTGGATGGCAGTGAGTGAGTTGTCAGCTCAGCTCCCTTAACTGCCCCATTACCCGGTCTGTGGGCAGGAGAACCACTGCCCAAGTGCCAAATTTGACTTTTGAATCTCCTCAAATGAAAGCACTTCTCTGTGATCTGCCATGGGTCGAGCAGAGACTAGAGGGCTCCCAGAATCTCCAAGTCCCAGTCTGCCTATAAAACATGATAGCGATATTATAACAGTCTCTTTCCAGCTTAATTTGATTCTCTCTCTCTCTCTCTCAGTCTTTTTTAGTACTAGACCAGCTACCTAGCAATTTTCTGGCACCCTCTTTTGCTTACAAAACTTTCCTTTGCAACTGTTGGGGGGGGGGGGTGAAAAATGAACCAAAACAAATCAGCAATATAGAGAATGATGACGTGTGAAGTTACACGTTGGTGAGGGAGACGGTCATGGAGCTGCTGGCTGGGCCCTGGCCTCCCGCTCTGGGCTGAGCCCCCGGGGGCCAGGAGAAGGGCCTGGCTTCACCCTGGGAGAAGAGCCCTGGGAGGCTTCCTGTGGTGGCAGGGAAAGGCTCCCTCTCGAAGATCTCCCACAGGCCTCCCCCTGGCATGTCTGGGCTGCTTCTCTGCTGTGCTGTGGGCTCTGTGGCCACGGTTCTGCATGTCAGCACATTGGAAAGTGCTGATTGTAAACAGTGAGGGCGGCGTGGCCTGCTACTGAAGAAGCCACAACGAAAACAGCTCTGGGCCTGGGCGGTGGATTTCGTTGGGTGACATACGCCTTGCTCACTGCCCAGGCCCCTTCCACAGGGCCCAGCTTTCTGGTTGGGAGTGGGATGGGCCCAGAGGGGTACTGGCTGGGGGTAAGAGGCGCAGCATAGGGTAGGTGACATCTTTTCTGAAGAAATCTATATTGCTTTCCTACAGAGCGCATTGGTTGGTGGAGAGAGGGTGGGGGGATGCTAGAACAGAGCGGAATTTTTTTTGGGGGGTATCACTGCCCTTTGGTGGGAGTGGGAAGCCCAGCCTTGCTCCTGGAGAGCTGCTGCTGGATTTGAACCGCCAAGCCAGTGGGCCGCAGTCCTGCACTCAACCATTACACAACCGGGGCTCAACCCTCAGAAGAGGAATTTGAAGCGGTTTTTTACCTGAAGAGTTGGAATGGACACGTGGCCAGCGAGCCAAGATGATGTTATATAACCAAGCCCCTGGACAGATAGCATTTGGGAGACACGAGGCAGTGGACATGCCATCAGAGGAGACTAGTGCTTGGAGAAAAACACGTGGCGTGGTGGTGGGGCTGTGCGAAAGAGGAAGGCCCTCAGGAGTTGGACTGACACCAGGGTTGCCCTAGTGGGCTCCAGCAGAGAAACAATTGTGAGGATGGCACAAGGTTCGCTCTGCCATGCAGTTTCTATGGGTCGGAACCAACAACAGCAGGCAGTAGAAGGAGGCGTGGTGACACCATGGCTAAGTGTCGACCTGCTGAGGGACAGGCCAGGGGTTCAAACCGCACTGCTGCCTGCTGAGGGAGGAGGGAAAGAGGGTGCAGGTGAGGTGCATGAGGCCTGCAGCCTGAGACACCTGAGAGAACAGGTCTTTACTCTCAGTCAGCCTCCACGGCATTGGGTGGTGCATTGCTTTATATGGTTGGGGGTGGGGGGAGGGAATCACAAAAGGCAAGGAACCCTGGAGCAGTGGTTAAGTGTCGGCTGCTAGCCTAAGAGTGGTGGGTTCCTATCCACCACGCAGCTCTCCAAGAGAAAGCCTGGGCAGAGTGCTCCCAGAGCTCGCAGCTTGTTGCCAGGAGCCCAACTGGAACCCACAGTGGCACATGAGCTTGAGAGAGGGGGCTCAGCTACTCTCTCACCTGGGTTGTTGACAAGTCATCATTGATTCGTGGTGATGAGGTCATGCTCTGTGATCTTGGGAGGTCAGTTCATCGTCACCAGGTTGATTCCCATGCTTTGTGGCCCTACATTTCCAAAATGATCGATCTTCACCAGAGCCAACAGCCTTATTTTGCTCCTGCAGAGGAGCTGGTGGGTTTGAACCTCTGACGTCCAGTACCACCTGGGTGGGAAAATACCATCGTTGAAGTGAATTGTCTCTTTGGGTCGTTTAGTCTCACTCAAGTGGCACAGACAGGCAGGGGAGTGCCATTCCTCCTGGATGCCGCTGAGCAGCTCAGCCTTGGCCACTAGGGCGCCATTCAGTGTGGAGACTTCTACACACCAAGGCGAGTGTCTTCATAGGATCTCAGGCCACAAGCTTCACAGGTGGATGCCAACCTAGCCTGGTGGAACTGAAAGGTCTCTGGTCTGTGTGTGCCTCTGTGGAATGGCCGGCTTTTCATCTTTTCTCACAAACATGCTTTGGGGAGTCAAGATGGGGGTTCGACCCATCCACAGAATGTACTGAGCATCTCTTCTTTGAGCACACATAGCATCAGGGTTCTGGGGAATCCGGCAGCACCCAGCATGGTTCCTGGAGCTGCCGGTAATCAATCTAGTTGGTGTGAATCGAAGACACCATTTGTCAGTCCAGGCCCCACATTTGGTCAAAGGGCATACAGATTCAATTGGTATTTATATGTTGAAACTGGAACATTGTGTTATGATTTTCGTAGGTCACATGCTGGAAATGTCTTCAGAATGAACATTTCTGGTAAGCCACGCTCTGTGACTCCCTTGCTGGTGTTCTTGTAGCCGATTGTGCAGCGCCCAAACTGATGAATCGTGCATTCTTTAAACATAACATAACAAGTGTTGATGACTTTAGTTCGATTTCTGATACAGCCTCTGGCCTATGTAGCATCTGAGAGGAATTAATTCCCACCAACCTCTTGTCATCACCGCTGTATACTTTAGAAGTCCTGGTGGTGTCCTGGATATGTGCTGGGCTGTGATCTGAGGGTCAGTTTGAAACCCCTAGCTGCTCTGCCAGAGAAGCACAGAGCTTTTTACTCCAGCAAACAGTTACTCAGGGGCTAGTTCTGAGCCAGCCAGGGCCCGAAGGCTGTGCATAAGCACTGTGCTTTTAGATAATCGTCGTCGGTCATCCACACGGGATGTGCAGCCATGGAAAGCACTGAACTCTTTCATAAGATGTTCTGGGTGTACATTCTGGCTCTGGCACTCTAAAGAGCATTTTTGTTTTTTATTCATGGAACTTGTTTTTATTTGGAAATAAGAAGCAGAAAATACAGATAAGTCAGGACATGGTGATTACCGCTGGGAGCAGGTTAGTCACAGTACAGGGACATTTTAGGATCACATCCTGGATTTCCTAAAGGACCTTGGGCTTGCCCTGATATTGGTCCCAGACTTGGTATCCATGGCAATGCGCTCTACAGCCTAGATCGGGGTGTTTCCAGTTTGCCAGCTACAACTTCTTGAAGGTCATTTTCTTTGGCAGGATCTGTCTCTTCTGTCACCTTTGGCCATGAGCTCCAGTCCCTGACTCAGTATCCAAAGCAAGGGGCCTTTTAATCACTCCCTCCCATTGGGTGTCAGTTGGACCTCCTCTCCTTGGAGTTTCTTCCTGGGTTCCATGAGGGCTGGTGGTGGTGGTGGTGGTGATGGTGGTGGTGGTGGTGGTGGTGGTGGTGGTGGTGGTGGTAGTGGGGTGTCTCAGGAGACACTCTTTCATCATCCAGTTCTGCCAACACTCAGTGAACCGATTTCCTTCTGTTTCTGGGCCAGAAGGGGCAGCCCTAACTTCCTCAGGGGCCATGGGAGAGGGTAGGCTCTGGGGCCCACTTCCACCCTGGGAGAAGTTGAGAGGCTGGGAATGAAGCTTGCTAAGGCTGCCCATGGAGTTGAGGATCAGAGTGGTCTTTGGGGATGGGGAAAGGGTGCTGAGGGGCCACAGAGGAGCTACCTCCGAGGGTAACATGGGCTGGAAACCGCCCCTGGACAGCTGGATGGTGATGGCTGAGAAATTCTGAGGTTTGACATGCACTTGTTGAACATGAACTAGAACTCTGAAGGGCTACAGTTAGGAGGTCACCGTCACTCAGCTCCAGTCTGTGAGCCCTTTGGCTGGAGGAAATGAACTCCTCTGAGCTTGTTTCTTCCCATGGGTAGCAGTGCATGGAGGATTGGGGGTGAGGATCCTGTACTATGGTGCCCTGCATGTGTTAAGATCTCCATTAGATCTCCTTGGTATTCTTTTTGCATTCAGATTTTTGAAACGAGGGGAGTTACCACCCTGAACAAAGAAGTTCTGCCTGAAAATCAGCAAATCAAACACCAATGTGGGGGAATGGTTGCTGGCCACCCCTGCACTAGGCTGGCATCCACTTCATTCAGCGGCTAAGGACAGTGGACAGGGCTTTAGGGAAAACATTTTGGCTTTCAAATTACTGCTTAGAAAAGGGCTGAAAAACTACATTTAACTGCTTCTCAGGTAATTAGACCATGGCCATTGCCACATCTGCTATTTGCTCACCAGGAAACTGCTTCCAACACATTTAACATTCATAGGTGTATTAGCTCATCAGTAATACCCTGGAAATTCTCCATAACACTGAACTACAGTGCAGAGCTTGATATAAGGAGACTCCACCTTGGTTTCAATTCATCTAAAAGGATTACAGAGTGTTGAAAAGCAAGGAAGATACTTTGAGGGTCAAAATGCCCCTGGCACAAGTCATGGTATTTTCAATGGCCTCATATGCATGCGAAATTTGGACAGGGAATAAGGAAGGCTGAAGAAGACAAGATGCATTTGAACTGTGGTGCTGGAGAAGAAGACTGAAAGACCCATGGATGGGTCAAAGGACAAAACCGGTCTGTGTAAGAAGAAGAGTACCCCTGAGAGACAAAGATGGCATCACTCCAGCTCACATACTTAGGACATGTTGTCCAGGGCTCACAGTCCCTGGAGAAGGTCATCTGCTCAAGAAAGTGGAGGGGCGGTGAAAGGAGCATGGCCCTCAATGAGAAAGATGGCCACCCAGCCTGCAACAATGGCCTCAAGCCTCAGAACGATGGTGAGGACAGTACTGGGTTTGTTCTGTTGTGCATTGGGTCACAACGGTACCTAACCACAACAAGAAGAGGATGATGGAGAGATTGGTCAAAGCACACCACTCTGAAGTGGGGTCAAATCTGGGAGGAAGGGTTAGCAAAATTCTAAGACAGACTCTATTTCTGAAACATGTTTCTCTCACTGTCTTAGCCTGCAGACTTGCTCCCTCCATCTCCCCAGGAAGGGTGGTGCGGGCATTTACTGCACGGCAGCGAATGATAACCATCATCCTAAGGGGATCTTGGTGGTTCCATGGTTGCATTTGTGCCCACCTCGAGGGAGACCAGGAATCAATCCAGCCAAAGGACCTCATTCACAGTGGGGGTGTGTGTGCTGCTGCCTTGCTGTGTGTTCCAGCTGAGCTTCCAGACTAAACGGGGTCAGAAGGAAAGCTCTGACAATCTACTTCTGCAAAACAACGCCCTAATCTGCAGTTGACCACGGTGACGTCGCTGGGCCAGGCGACACTTCCTTCTGTTGTCATGGTGCACAGGGTCATGTGTCAAGTGCCAACCTGCGGGTGGCTAGCAACAAGGATGCCAATAGCACGTACTTACTGGGTGATACTCTCAGCATTTATATGTCCGCGAACCTCAACCTTTCCAAGGCTGCAATCCTCTAATACAGTTTCTCATGTTCTGGTGAACTCCCAACCATAAAATAATTTTTGTTGCTACTTCATTACTGTCATTTTGCTACGTTATGAATCAGGCAACACCTGTGAACCCCAAAGGGGTTGCGACCCACAGGTTTGGGAACTGCTGATCTATGGGAATGCATTTAATCCTCACAAGCTGCCTATGAGGTTGAAGCTAGCACCAGCAGTTTACACATGAGGAAGCTGAAGCTGAGATCATGTTCTTCAGCCCCCTCCTCGCCGGCCACCAACACTGTCAAACAGCTGCAGGCGGCACTGCCCAGACCAAGTGGGCCTGGAGGGGGTCCCAGGATCGCCGCACAGGTGGGCCCTGCATGCACAGGAGACCACTCCGAGATTGCACTCCATGAGAGGTGTCTTGAATAATTTGTCACCTGAGGATCTGACTCAACTGAGCTGCCGAAGGGCGTGCTAATTATTTGGCATTGCACTGAAGGGAAGGACTCTCCTCGAATTTTTCCGTCACAAAGCTGCTAGACTGGGTTTGCTGTTCTGACCTAGACCACGTATATCCTGAAATTGCCCTGACTGGTGTGTGTTTGACGTACAAAGATTACAAAGCACAGCCCAAGTTCCTATCTCACCCAGAGAACTTGAAAAAGTGAATGGATTCCTAAGTGGAGGGCATGGTGCTTCCAGCTGCTGCACATTGGGGCAGCCATCTCTACACAACCCATCCACCCATGGGGGTTGGCTGCACCTATCACCTGGGTCGCAGGGCCAACCTGTGTGATGTGGCCTGGTAACCCCAGGGGGAGCCCGGCCTCATCTCTGGGGTGCACGCTGAACTGCATGCCAAGTTCCGCCATGAGAACTGGAGTGTAAGCCTGGAGGACCACAGCAGCCAAGGGACCTCCTTCCTTCTGGTATTGCCACTCCTACCACTGATCCTGAAGGGATCATCTATCCTAAATTACCCATGTTACCGACTCCAGTGTATAGCCCTTGGTCTTGCTGGATTTGTCAGGTAGAATTGGTATCATGATAGTGGGTAGGAGGAGGCATTTGAGAACTAGAGGAAAGTTGCATATTTCATTGTTACTACACTGTACCTTGACTGGCTCATCTCTTCCCTGCCACCCCTCTGTAAGGGGATGTTGTTTCACATATTGATGGCCTTTGGGTCCCCAATCTGTGCTCCCCCTCCTTTATAATGATATAATTTTAGTTAGTTGATGCCCGACACTGGATCCCTTCAACATCTTGTGGTTACACAGGCTGGTGTGGTTCTTCCATGTGGGCTTTGTTGCTTCTAAGATGGATGGCCACTTGTTTACTTTCAAGCTTTTAAGACTCCAGACGCTATATATTTTGATAGCCGGGCACCATCAACTTTCTTCACCACCTTTGCTTAAGCAATCATATCAGGAAATGAGCACACAATGTTATGATTTTTAGTTCTTGAAGCATGATAACTGATCCCTTCGACATCTCGTGGTCCCACAAGCTGGTGTGTTTCTTCCATGTGGGCTTTGTTGCTTTTGAGCTAGATGGTTGCTTGTTTACTTTCAAGCCTTTAAGACCCCAGATGCTGCATCTTTTGATAGCCGGGCACCATCAGCTTTCTTCACCACCTTTGCTTATGCACACATTTGTATTTGGTGATCATGGTGGGAAGGTGAGCATCACAGAATGCCAGTTTACTAGAACAAAATGTTCTTGTGCTGAGGAAGTACTTGAGTGGAGGTCTAATGCCCATCTGCTGTCCTAATACTAACCTTATAAGTACATGCACATTTATCTATTTCCCCATCATCATATATAAATATATTCACCTATGTACATATCTGTACTTAGACCTCTATAAATACCCATTATCCCCCAGTCCTTTCCTCTTGTCCCACTATCATGCTCAGCCTCCATTTGGGTTTCAATATTTTCTCTGTTACATTATTCTTGATCAGTCTCTATTGAACCTCTCACACTCACCTTGTCACTGATTTTGAATCACTTGTTGTTCCCTTATCCCTGGGCTGATCAACACCTCCTCCTTTTCCCCTCCTCATCTCCTCCCCATCTCCCACGTCCACCCTGGAATCACCATTCCCATCATTTTCACCTCCAGACTGTTCATCCAGCCTATCTTCTTGAGATAGATCTGCAGAGATAAAAATATGTCCAAAAAAAAGGCCTCCTAAAATGAAGCAACCAAAGAAAATAAAACAATGATAACAAATCCCCCAATATCATACATATGTAAAAAAAATAAAAATAATAGCAATATAAAAACCTGTAAATAGTTCAAGGTCTGTTCATTGAACTCCAGGAGTGTCCCCTGGTTGAGTCGGATGGGGTGCACAGTCTGGCTCCAAAGTATATCCCTGGCACTCCATCGGTAACTCCATACTCTGTTGCACACCCTTAGTGTTTTGCTATGGTGTGGTTGCATCAGACAGGGTATAATCCTGACCCTGTTTCTCCATTGTTGACCCCGAAGGGCCTTAGATCAGTGAGGGTAGCCATATTTCATAGTGGAGCCGACCATATGATCCTCTCTATGCGTCAGCTGTTCTGAGTGGGAATATCGTCCTGAAGGCTTGGTGGGCCAGAATGCACTCCATTCTCGCTTCGTTCCACTTCACTTGTTCTCATGTACTCTGTCACGCATATCTCACTCTCCAAGCTGCAGCTTCAGTGCTGACCTCCAAGGCAAACTCCCCTGGGGGAGTGGAGACTACCCTTATAGTTGGGATTGGGTTGTGTGCTCAGACCCCTCCACTGGTTCCCTGCTCCATGCCGACGTGCTGCATTCATATATTGGAACACTGGGTTTAAGTTTGGTCCCTCTTTCCCTATGGAGATAAAAACAGTATGAGTCACTTGGGTGGGTTAGTGCCCCATTCCCTCTTTTGTTTTCTTTTTTGTGGGCATCACTACTTCTGGTGGTTGTGGGCGCTATTCAGTGCCGCTCCTGAGATCCGCCTCTGGACTTGAACCGCCAAGCCCGTGGGCTGTAGTTCCACACTCAACCACTTACGCCACAGGGGCTCAGCCTTCCCCATTCCCTCTTTACACATCAGCATCTGCCCTACCCCACCCCACCCCCTCACTGAAGTTGACTAACTTATGTAGCCCTGGGTTTGGTCTGGCCCCTGCCATACTACCTGGTCCTCCTCCCAGGTATTTCTGTATACAGTAGCTTTTTCCTGATGCCCCTTTTGTATTTTATTTTTTATTACGCTTACCTCAGGCTCCTCATGTTGTTCCTGTCCTTTTTCGTTGGCTAACTTCACTTAGCATAAGTTATTCCTACAGTTATTCCTACAGTTATTCCCATGCAGTGATGTGCTTCATGCATTCATCACTGCTTTTCAGTGAAGCATAGTACTCCATTGTATGTATGTAACACAAGTTTTTAATCCATTCACCAGTTGCTGGAAATTTGGGCTGCTTCCAACTCCTTGCAATTGTGAAATGTGCTGCGATGAACATTGAAGCACAGATATCTGGTTGTGATTTGTTGCTTGCTTCTTCTGGGTAGATGACCAGCAGGGGTATTGCCGAGTCGTATGGTAGCTCAATTTCCATCTGTTTGGATATCGCCAAATTGATTTCCATAGTGGCTGTACATACCTACAGGTCCACCAGTAGTGGATAAGCGTCCCTATCTCCCCACAGCCCCTCCAACAATTGTTGCTTTCTGATTTTTTGAATTGGGCTATCCTTGAGGGTGTTAGGTGGTATCTCCTTGTTGTTTTGATTTGCATTTTTCTTATGGCTAATGATTGAGACCATTTCCTCATGTTTATTGGCCATTCTGATTTCTGCCTCTCTGAAACTTCTGTTCAGGTTCTTTGCCCACCTCCTCAGTGGATAGTTAGTTTTGCATTTTTTTGAATCTATCAGGGTATTGTAGATTTTAGTAATAAGACCTTTTTCTGATTTGTCACTGCTAAAGATGTTTTTCCAGTCTGTGGACTCTCTTATTACTCTCTTCGTGAATTCTTTCAATGTACACAGGTGTTTTATCTTCAGTATATCCCACTTGTCCATTTGTGTCTCCTCTGTGTTTGTGTCCTTCCCTATTTCTGATAGCTTATGTAATCCCTGTGCCAAAGTTCTCAGGTTGGTCCTAATTCCATCATTGATCGCCCTAAAAATTTGGGGTTTTACTTCGAGGTCGGTGATCCACCTTGAATTTATTCTAGTGAATGGAGTGTAGTAAGGATCTTGCTTCATTTCTCTACAGGTAGATATCCATTTTTTTCCACTTGTTAAAAAAGGCATCTTCTTCCCATTTGATATTTTTGGGGCCCTTATCAAAGATCAGTTGTCTGTATGCTGATGTTTTTATTTCTGGGTTTTCAGTTCTTTTCCATTGGTCTGAGTATCTATCATTATGCCAGTACCCTGCTGTTTTGACCACTGTGGCTGCATAGTATGTGCTAAAATCAGGTAAAGCAAGACCTCGCATGATATCTTTCTTCTTGAGGAGTTCGCTGCTAATTCTGGACTACTTCTCTCCGTATAAAGTTGGTAATCATTTTTTCCATTTCTTTGAAGAAAGATGAAGGTAATTATATGGAATTGCATTAAACTTATATAGTGTCTTGGGTAGAACTGACATCTTTATGATATTGAGTCTTCTGATCCATCAGCATGGGATATTCTTCCACTTATTGAAGTCACTCTTGGTTTCTTGTAATAATGTTCTATAATTTCCATCTTATAGATCAGGTATATCCCTAGATATTTCAATTTGTGCTTGGATATTGTGAAGGGTACCTCTTTTTTTAATCTCCTCTTCTGTGGTCCTATCCAATGTGTATAGCAATCTGATAGACTTCTGATTGTTGATCTTATATCCTGCCACTCTGTCATACTCTTCTATTGCTTCCAGTATTCCGCTTGTGGACTTTTTGGGGTTTTCCATATATAAAATCATATCATCTGTAAATAACGATAATTTCACCTCTCTCTTTCCCAGACGAATACCTTTGATGTCTTTTCTTTCTCTAATGCTGTTAGCTAAAACCTCCAGTATGATACTAAATAAGAGTGGGACAAGGGACATCCTTGTCTGGTCCCCTTTTTCAGTGGGATTGTGTTAATCTTTTCTCCATTGACTATGATGTTCGCTGTTGGTTTTTCATGTATAGCTTTATTGTCTTGGGGAATTTTCCTTCTATTCCTATCTTCTTGAATGTCTTAAACAGGAATTGGTGTTGGATGTTGTCAAATACTTTTTCTGCATCTATTGATATTATCATGTGGTTCTTACAGTTTTTCATTTCAATGTGGTGAATGATACTAATCATCTTTTGTGTGTTGAACCACCCCAGCGTCCCGGGTATGAACTCCATGTGGTTGAATTTATACTTTTAAAACCTATAATCATTCATTAGATTACCACTGGCATTGGTATTCATGTTTGGGATAGCAACATCTTGGCAATTCATGGGTTACCTTTGTGTGTTTGCACACATCTGTGTTTGGTATATATACACAAACACACATATATACATACATGTATGCATATACACACACACAATCCGAACATTGAATTGGGATCATTCACATAACCAGGCTCATTATACCGATTGAAAAGCAGTTGTCTCTATCCATAAGTCCTCTCAGATTATCCCATATACCTTGAGTCTGAATGGATCCGCCTGGATGGTTTGCCTAGATAATTGACCAAGTCCCTCTCACCTTTTAAAACCACTTTTCAATATGAATCTGGATGCACACGCTATTCCAAGTATACAGTTTAATAGCATCTCTCCCATTGTCCATTTGCAGCATTATGATTAATTGAAAAGAAATTGTGGCATCCAAATGGATGAAGCCATGTATAATTCCACATTCGGGGAGTGAGGGGCAAAGTGTTTGCATGGCTTATTGGTACTTTCCATTCTGATTTTACCATGAGACCATTTGGGGAAAGTTAACATTTTCTCATTAGAAGATGTCTGGAGCGAAAATAGAATGCAGTTAATCAGGACTGAAGAGGTATGCGGTGCACACACTTATTAAGAGCAATCCGCAGGCTCCTCATTACTGCTATTAGTTCCCAGGCAACACCGTCCACAGGTTTGTCATTGTCGTTTGCTTGTTTCATCTGGAGGTTTATTAAAAACCCACCATATGAGGAAATGTGTTGGTACGACCTATAGGAATAAAGCCCATGAAACTCAGCTGGTACCATCATGATCTGAAGCAATTAGAACATTTTGACAATTTAAACTTGATTTAGTTTTGCAAATGGGAATGAGGGGGGAGGGTAGGTTTCAGACAAATATTTACTAAATATTCTACCTGTGTCACACTGTGTATAACCCTAATGAAAATAAGTTAGTGAAACAAGTATAAAGTCAATGTGATACTATATTAACAGGCAAGTTCGTCAAGGAATTTATATGCTGATGAGAGTAAATTTTACCTGGATTTACACAGACCTCTGCCAAGGACTCCACAGTCCTGTGGCTTCGGTTAGGCTGAATGTGGCAGTAAGGCTAAGTGGCTGCTATTAAAAAATAGGAATTGGCATCCCAACTCAATGTCACCTTATAAAACAGGATAGAACTGCCCTTGTTGATTTACTGAGACTATGACCCTTTATAGAACTAGATAGCCTTATCTTTCATCCTCAGAGCAACTGTTGGTTTCAAACTTCTGACCTTGACAATGGCAGCCTGATGCTTAACCAACTATGCCATCAGTCTTCAGGGTTTCAGGAGGAATCTTGAAAAAATGTCTCTCAGTGAACTTTTAGGCAAAGTCACATCTGTGTATTGCTGGAAGTCCTTTAAACATTTGAATCCGTCAGCCGCACTTAAAATGATCATTCAAGTAGTCTGCAGAAACAGGAAGAGTGGTGTAGTTTACAATAATTCAGTCCTAATTGAGAAACTAGCATTTAAAAAGCAGGGAAGCTCACGTCCCATGAATAGTCCCAGGGACTAAGAAGTATGACAGGGAGCCTGGGAGAGTACTGTAAGACTTCCCAGACCAGCCCTCCACTCACAGGTCCCGGGAAATGGCCTTCATCTTCCTCCAGCATCTGGAAACCCACAACATACCCTCAAAGAACCATATCGCACCCCAGCCTTTTTCAGCGGAAGGGCAACGGATGTATGGAAGGTGCTAGCTAGCAATGAGCTGACAAAACTTGCCCTATAGCACGAGGCTTTCCACTGTCTGCATTCTCAATCCTGAATCACATAGTGTAGACGTTGAATCCAACTTGAGACACATCCGGGTCAAGAAATGAATGTTTGTGTCCTCCTTATTGTTTTCCAGTGGGGCGTTGGCCAACATGACATTCTATACCACCACTAGGACCTATTGCTGGCCATTCCCCAGTCTACAGCCCCAAACAACACCGACTGACATCCAGTCAGGTCCAACCCACAGCGGGGCTGGCTGTGCAGACCAGAACTCTCCTCCACAGGCTCTCACAGCTGTAACCCTTAGAGAGGCCTCTGCATGGTTTCCAACAACCAAACTCTGAGTTGGTTGTTGAGCATTTATCCAGGAGTTGAAATAATAACACTTGGATCATCTGTTATCAATGCTAACATTATGCGAGCACCTTACGTTGAGACGGGTCCACTGGGTGTGGTGGTTACCCATTGTGCTGCTAACTGCAAGATCAGTACTTCAAAACTGTTTGCGCTGCGAAGTAAGGTCAGAAGCCAATTCAGAATTTAGGGCAGGCTTTTTTGGGGGGCTTGCGGGCGACTTCAGGAACTCAACGGAGTATGAGCTAAGGAAGCCACACCACGGGGAGAAAAGGAAGGGTTTTTATACCCCTCTGGTGGACTTGGAAGGAACAGTTGCATTTTAAAATTTTTCAGGAGGGAAACTTCTGGTGAGAAATACTTGCACAGTTGAATTTCGCAAGGGAGACAGTCGTTAAGCTTATCTAAGGGTTTACAGCAGGGTGGGCACAGCTGAATTTCGCTAGGGAGACAGTCGTTAAGCTTTACAGCAGGGTTACAGCAGGGTGGGGTGTGTGCATTTTTAGAAATGAGCCCGAGTCCTGGAAATTCCAGAAAACCATGGTTTGAGCTTCAGAAGAGATGGTGAAATGGAGGCACTGAGCCTAAAATGGAGTCTCCTGTGCCAAGACCAGACAGAAACACCTAGCTGCTCCATGGGAGAACCAAGTCCCATAATGCTCTGTGGTCTCTGAGCCATTCTAGCCTGTTCCCGAGGGTTGCTAGGAGTTGAGTAAGTAGGAACGGACCCTTAGCTGGGCTGTTCAAAGAAGGCAGTAGACATCCTCCATGTGCATTCTCCTTGCTGTTGTGACACTTGTTCTGGACTTCAAGGTTTCTACTCGAATGCACTAGAGGTTCAAGCAATTCAGTTGTATGTATTCAGACGGAAATGCAAGGACAAATGGCTGATCATTGCTATATGCCTTGCCCCTGGAGACAGCAATGGGCACACACACACACACACACACACACTCCAACACATGCACATTCACACAACAAACGCTTTTTACAGACACACTCATAGGCACACACACATGCTCCTGGCTGAGTCAAGGACCTGTAATGATTCCTGCTAACCTCAGCATGGACCTCTCCACACCAAAAGAGACGCCAGCACAGCAACCACTACCGAGAGCAGAGAAGTTCTGGTGGAGCTGCTAACGACAAGGTCAGTGGTTCAAACCAAGCAGCGCTCCCCAGGAGAAACTTGAGGTACACTATGCTTATAAAAGATGGACAGTCTCAGAAACCCCACACAGCCTCCTTGTGAATTCACTCCTTGGCAGTGATTTATGGGGGCGACCAAAGCAGAAAGTTATCATCACCAATGAAAGCCACCGACACCCAGGCAATGCTGACTCCTGGCAACGCTATTGGGCCTCGTAGAACGGCCCTGGCAGATTTCTGAGACTGCAGCTTTTTACAGGTAGACCTGCCACTTGGATTTTACGTATTAGAATTAAAATCCAACTTGATAACATGAAAAGAAAAAAATTCTAATGCGCATAATACAAGCACCATTGAAAGCTCTAGACCTATGTTATCAGTTTACCTTTGGATAATGGAGGGCATTTCTTGGGAAACTGATTCACGATGCTGCATCCATGAGTCCCCAGACCACTTTCCAGAATCTGAATAGTATTAGAGAAAAACAAAGAAATTTAATATTTGTAATCATTTAGGCTAGAAAAATCTTTCCTGAGAAGAATTTTCCAAGATAGTATAAATGCAATTTATAGCCAAATTCTACAATCTGGGCACACGGTCACCAATAACATCTAGCAAAAGTCTTGAAATAGAAAACAAAATGAAAAATCCAGCATGTTTTTTTAATGAAAACTTAGAGAGTAGTATGTCGTGATAATGAACCCCTACACTAAATCTGCATAGGAGGAGTAAAGAGCATTTTAATTTATGATTGCAAATTGAAGGCACACAAACGTGACATTGAGCCCATTCATCAGCATCACTCATGATCTATATTTAACATAGATTACAGGACAATATCATTAATAATAGAGTCTGAGAATCGAGCCAACTCCTTAGTTGTACAAGTAAGTCTTAATGAACTGCAACTCCCTGGTATTATGTCTCTGTGTGCTGGGATGTGGCTGGCCAGGGAGATCTGGGCTGTCCTGGGCGGGCCAGCAGAAGGGTGGCACTGTATTTTGCTTGTGAAGAGGCATCACAAACCTAGGGTGCTAGGGAGGAGTTCTTATTCTGTTGGTGGGCACATATTGGACTGCATCCCACATGGTCGCAGTTTGAAACCATAAGCAGCTCCTCGGAAGAAAGGTTGGGAGTTCTACTCCTGTAAACGGCTACCATTTTGGAAACCCACAGGGGCATGCTATGAATCAGCATTGCCCTGATGACAGAGAGTTTGAGGACTTTTTGTTTTTGTTTGTATTTCATCCCCAAGGATTGAGCCAGGTTTTAAAGATGAGTACACATACAAGGGATCATTTCTGAAGCACTTGCCAGATTTGTGGACACAATTTGCCTTGTGTTTCAGTGTTCTTTGGTTCAGTCTGTAATGCCGTTTATGGGTTATGTTCTGGGTTGCTGACCGCCAAGCCAGCAGTTCGAAACCACTAGCCAAGCCACAGGAGAAAGATGAGGTTTTTGGTTCCTGCAGAGATTGATAGCTCCTGGGACCAGTTCTGCTCTGTCTTATAAACCCCTTCAGGAAGAAGATAGACCTTCCTACTCCCATAGAGAGTGACCTAAGTCTCAGAAACCCACAGGGAAAGTTCTCTCCTGCCCCATAGCGTTGCAATACGCTGGACTTGTCTCAAGGGCAGCAGGCTTGGTATTTTTAATATGATTGTCCAATGCCATTTTGATACAAAGTGATTTACCTTTATGACAGCTGCAGGAGCCTGGGAGGTCTTGGTATCTATTTCTACAGATGAGGAAATGAGAGCTCACAGCCATTAAATACCTTGTTCAAAGCCATAAAACCAGAAAGGATGTGGAGATTGCGATCTTCCTTTAAGTCTCCATGCCCTAGGGAAAGCTTTCTCTCTTGTGCAGATAGAGGAAGGGACATTCGGAGAAAACAGGCCCTCCACACTGAGGTGAAGGTGGGGTGCTGCCAGGGAAGCCTCTGGGGTCAGTATGTGTGGTAAGGCCAGGGGAGGGAGGAAGGCGGCTCCAGGGATTTACCTAGAGAACAATTGGAAACCATGCAGAAGAGCCAAAGAGGACTAGGGGATTTGATCTCGAACAAAGAATTTGTCACCTAGAAGTGCGTTTAAAATCCTTCCAGCAACTAGTACTTGGGAGCCTGGTCCACAGAAAAAGACGCTGTGACGTGTAGTGGTTCCGTGGTGGACTGCTAAACACAGATCAACAAAATGGAAAACAAGGTTAGTGTAAAGTTACCAAGACAGGACTTTCTATTCCAGTCTTGGAAACCCATAGTGGCCATGCTACCTGGTCCAATACCACTACGGAGAGTCGGCCTCAAATGGATGGCCATGGGGTTTGGTTTTTGTGGTTTATCATGCAGGAAAGCAGCCCTGGAGATACCAGTCCCTAAGAAATGACATCATGCTTGGTAAGAGGGTCATCAACAACAACCAAAAGGACGACTCTTGACCATGGTTGTCTTGGTGGGTTCAAGCAATGCAGTGGTTATGAAAAGGGCGCAGTATCAGTCAATCCTGTTGTGCATGGGGGTCACTGTGAGTCACAACTGACCCCACAATGCATGTTGATGCTGTCTTTGTCTGGAAACAAGCCAATCACATCACAATCAAGAGATGGTATTATGACCCAGCATAGCAGCAGCAGCATGAGTCAGAAGAAGGTGACATGGAATGGGGAAAGGTGCACATTGGTGGTGTCCTTTGACCATCTTCATTGTGTCTGCACGATGAATGAAGAATTCAAGAAGGCAGGCTTGAAGGAAGTGTCAAGATTCCATTAGAGGAAGATTTTGAGCAGCCTGGGGTAGGAAAATGGCATCATCGTGCTTCCCGAAGGTCAAGAGGACTCTTAAACACAGGCTGATGAAGGGCAAAGGCAGCAACCCTGCAGAGTGGACCACAGCTCAAGATAAAGAAAACAAAAGGTGATCTTTGGGGAGGATCGGGAACACCGTGCCATGATGTCTGGACATTGCAGTTAGTCCGGAGGAGCGAGGGAAGGTTCTTGAGCAACACTTCTCTTAAGACTAAACAAGTGAGAAGAGTTCTGAGGCTTTTGTAACAATAGCTACAGAAAAGAAAGAAATTGTGACCAAGTCTGTGGCCGTGAAGAGTGAAGGAGCACATGTGAGAGACAGCCATGGAAGAGGCAGCATCAGACGAGAGGTGGGTGTGGTGGTCATGTGCTTATGTTAATTTCATGGTTGAGATGTAGGGGTGGAGTCTAGCCTGTTAATCTGGAGATAGCCATTGAGTAGCCAATGAGGCCTCCCTGTGGGCATGGCTTTCTCCTGATTCTTCTGGGAAATCTCACGATATTTCCCTCATGAAGATGAGGAGCTATCTCCCCAGTTGTTGGGAGTTAGTCTCAGAGACAACGAACTACGGAGAAGACAAGATGGCAGCATCCAAGAAGCTGGATGAGCCGGAGGAGAAGCCACATGGCCTTACCCTGATGGAGCCAGACCTCTGAAGTTGGAGAAGCCATGTGGAGCCCCCTGCCAGCGCTGAGTTGCTTCTAACACCACTGGATGATGTTGATGGTCCCTGAGCCCTAGAAGCCCTGGGGAGACCCCTACCGGCGCCAGGATTCTGCACCCACTGACCTGTGACTTCATGAGTCAGAAGGAGACTTTGTAGACTGATATTGGGCATATGGGCTAATATCGGACTTATGACTTTGAACTGGACTGGACTGGGATGCTTTCTCAATGTCCCATTCCTCTTGTATATAAACCTTTTCCTTATATCCATATACGTGTCTATGAATTTGTTCCTCTAGTCTACGCAGACTAACACAGTGGGGAATCCAGAGTTGCACCAAGTCACTGATGTAGACGCAGAACTTGGTGCCTAAAGGTATTGTGTGTCCAGAAAGGGGAAGGATTAAAGCCATTCCTAGACCCCAGTTAAACCAGAAGACAGTCTTCCTAGTAAGCAAAGGGAAGGATTACTGCTCATATATGTCAAGGCCTAAGAAAGACTGTCAGTGGATTTGTGTCTGGGAAAGCAACAGATGTACGTCCCCACCATGGAATCTATTCATACTCATTGTGACCCCGGAGTACCACATGTTACCTTAGTTTGGATGGTGTGTATCCAAAGATGTCTGTCTACAGGCTTAGGCACTGTATCATTGCTTATACATTTAAATTGGTCTCTTTTCTAAGTTATATGTCTTTAAAGCCTTTTTATCAGGGAAAAATGACCTCATTAGAACTAAGTGATTCACTTTCGTTTTAATTTTTTTGTTTTTATCTTGATCCTTTTTGGAACTGTGGGGGCCAAAGGATATAGTGCCAGTATTCCATAGTGCAGCAGGCTAGTGAAATAGCGTATCCCCTTCACAACCCTTCCCTCCCTTCCTCCTCCAATCCCGCAACCAGAACAAAGCACATCCAGCACCCAGACCCATTGACATCTGTCATATGCTAGGCAATACCAGCTATATGCATTAGAACTTCATGTTTTTTTCTGATGTCCAGATTCAAGGCTTCCTAACAGATAGTACATCTAGCCTTTGGCCTAAACTTTTCTCCAGATGTGGCCATTTCCATGAAATGTGGCCCTTTCTACATTTGTGTGCCCTTGAACAGATCAAGATCACAGCATGACTCTGGGCCTTGCTTTCCTTCTTCTGTAAACTGATGGGAGTTGGACACTGTGGTCCCTATGGCCACCATGGTTCCTATGGCCACCATACCTGGAAGGTGCTCTGTGCTCCTGACATCTGGGACTTAGCAACCCTGTCCAGTTTTCCTTAGAGATTCAGACAGAATCATCTTCCCAAGGACAAAGGGAAGTGGACTTTCAGAATACCCTATTGCCTATACTTAAAAATCTGTCCATCCGGGGCCACACACAGCACATCGTTGCCCAGACTCTCTCGTGTTTCCCTGTTCGCACACTGGGTATGGCCTCAGAGACCAGTTTTGGCCCCAGCAGATAGCCATGACAGCAGTGGTGGTGGGTCGAGCGTCCGAACCAGCAGGGGCATCTCAGTCTGTCTGGCCCGTGGAATTTCTGAATTCTGGGAAGGTGTGATGTAATTTATGGAAGTCACGCTCCAAAATCCATAAGCCGAGAATGCTTCTGTGTACACAGAAGGATAGGAAGCCAGAGACGCTTTAAAGGGGGCAGGCAAAGAAGACGAGGGGATAACCAGTAGAAAGTTGGGTTCTCTCTTTGGTGGCTTTGAGGTGCAGCCATTAAAAACAACAACAACAACAACAACAACAACAAAAACCCTCCCTGATAATATTATTATCTGAGCCAGACTTTAGGCATTTTCAGCCTCAATTCACTTTAGTATGTCCCCGACATGAATCCCATAGTGTTTTGTTATTATGTGTTACAGCTATGAATGAGCTGAAGAATAAAATATTTAGATATAGAAAATAAGAGCGTAATAATTACATTTCCATGAGCAAACTTTGATGAAATTATGCAGATGTAATTCAGGATGAGGGGAAAAAATTTAAAACAGTATCTCTAGAAAATTTTCCCCTCTTAATTATGAACATATCTTTTAGAAATTGCACCTAGCAAGAAGTAACAAGTTTCTTGGATACCAACAGTGGACTGCGGTCTCTTTCTCATTCTCTTTGTTAGAAAGAAGGGAGAGAGGGACAAGTGTTCTCAGACCTGTACTTGGACAGTGACATGGTTGTCGTTGATGCTGGGCAGAAACCCTGTTCAGAGCAGAGTTAGCTCCTGGCTTTTGAAACCAGTCTGTGGCTTCCAGGAGCAAATGGCTTCTCAGTAGCTTCAGTCCTTGACAAATGACACTGAAGCCTTGATTTCAATAGGATTTCCTCTAAGGAGATCCCTTCCCCAATGCCACTCAAGTGACCTGTTGCAAGGGGCGGGGGGGGGGGGGGGGGGGGGGGGGGGGGGGGGGGGGGGGGGGGCGGAACATACTTAGGAGGAGGAGGGGTGGGCCAAACGTGGATAGGAAAGGTCTGCACTCTGCATGTCATCCCAAACAGAGGCTAAAGGGCACACCAGGAATGAGGGTTAGAGGAGAAAAAACACCATTTGTTTTTTTTTTTTTCTCTAAGAAAGGAGAAAAGGGGCTGAGCCCCGGTGGCGTAGTGGTTGTGTGCGGAACTGCTGCCCAATGGGACGGAGGTTCAATTCCAGCAGTGGGGCTGGGCCTCCTACTCCCACCACCGGAGAGCAATGATGCCAAAAAAAAAAGAAAGGAGAAAAGATGCTGGTCTTTGATGTGATGGATTTATGGTTTTACCAGTTAGGAGGAAGAGTCCTCCAGTGAAAGGCCTCTTAGCAGGATTTTTTGGAGATGGCCTTAACATGCTGAACATTAAGCTGACTGAGTATTGTTTGCTAAAAATGTGTTTATTGTTTAGATCTATTTCACGTATGTTATTTATTTATAACTTTAAGGATAATTTAATATGTAAAACCTCCTCTGCTGAAATGTGGCTATTAATTTCCAAGCATCATTTATTGCACTTATGGCTGATGGATTGTTATGAGTCAGGACTAATAAAATTGTAAGGATTAATAGAATATTGGACTGGGGTAAAAAAAAAAAAAAAGACAGAGAAAGAGCGATCTTTTTATGGTTGCCATGTAACTGTGGAGCCTGCTAGGCTGCTGTGTGCCGAGACTTGCTGAGGAAGGAGGATGATGGGCAGGAGGGGAGAGCCGTAAAATGGATGATTAATACCCTCTAATTGAGTGGATTTTGGCAGCAGTACGTTGCGCAGGACATTAAGTCGCTGGCAAAGTGGAGTGCCTTTGCTAAACATGGTTCCACACACATGGAAGTGCCCGGTGGATAGGTTGGCCCTGCAGTGCTGAGGACGCCTGGCTCTGTGGAAGGCAGCCAGGTACAAGATTCAACACGCAGCAAACTCCACTGTGCCTGAGTATCTATTCTCTCTCCTCCCATAATCAGATCTGTGCTCAGCGTATGTTATAAAGTGTTGGTAGGGCAAAGGGTTTGTGGTAAACTCTCCCAACTGCCCTCAGATGGCCTCCACACTCAAGGGAAGGCTTCACAAAGCCAGTTTGGTCTTTTTCCCATCCCCATAAAGGAAGACACCAGTGGACACCGAGGTGCCCTGGTGACATGTGCTTTTCCCTCGGGGCTGGGGAGGGTGCTGTCTTTCCGACATGTCTGTGGGGAGGAGACAGGAGAGAGCAGAAAGGCCCTGTGGATTTCCTCACCCTTGTTCTGAGAGAATGGCGGTGGACAAGACAGGGCACCTGCTTCCTGATTCAGGGGGAACGCCATCACCTCTAGGTGAAAAGCGGAAAGCCCTTTGATTTCCCGGTTCGGTGTCCATGTCCTGTGGATTTTCCGGGGGCAGCAGTCTGCAGGACAGCCTCCTGTTTCCCACTGCATGTTCCTCCCTTTCTCCCTCTTCTTCCCCCACTGCACACTGTGTCACAAACGCAGGCTTCAAAGGACGTGCTCCTGGAACTGTTCACCCTCTTACCACCACCACTCACTCATCTACATTCACATCGTCTCTTACACACTCACACACGCTCACCTTCTCTCATTTTGCCTTCACTGGGTTTCCTGGCTACAGTGTCCCCTACCCAACGTGCCGGCTCCATGTTTTCATACAGAGTCCCAGGCTGACCTCGGGAAGTTGAGGGGTACTGTGGGTTCAGAGCTGCCGGTTACTGTAATCATTGATTAGTCCTGAAGTTTGATTGGCTAAATGGGATTAGATAAATATTTAGGAGGCAGAGCTGTCCTGAAGGTGCACATCAAAGAAGCCATGACAGAAAGACTCAGTCCTCCACCAACTGCTGGCGTGGGGCCCAGCCGAGCTGCAGTCACACCCAGCTTCCCCTGCCTGATCTGGGCCCAGAGGCTCCCGGGGAAAATTTTCCTTTCTTCTGCTTGTGTGAAAATGCAGACAAATTTAAGCAAATTCACATGAATAAGGTTTAAATTTTTGGTGTGTCTGGTTGTCTCCTAGCCTGCCTCTCTCCTCACATACAATCCCACAGTATCTGGGCTGGGCTGCTGTTGGCAAGATGTGTTGGGTTAAGTGATCAGACGTCCCACTTTTTAACGATTTAACAACATCCTGCGGCATTTTAAAATTAAAATAAATATATTACAATACTATTTTTGCGTTCTATGAAAATTTTTAACAGGAAAAGAATATTTAATACTTTAATAAAATGCAAAATAAAGTACCCAAGTTACAAAACGTAAATTCCTTTGGTTCAGCAATTACGCAGTTTTACTTTCTAAATGGCTACAGACTTTATCTGCTCAAAGTGAACTCAGACTGTCCCTCTCACAGAAGATGTCATGTCAAAACCAACCCATACACGAATGTTCAGTGAAGGAGGTGACCACCTCCATGGATAGAGCTGTGAGATAAGAAGAGGGAGAATGACATCATCCACAGGAAAGGGAGCTTTTCCACATGCACAAGTCCATGCGAGGGAGTGCTGGGTCACTACTGGGATGAGGCATGGCCCTTTACATGCTACATGAGGCCTGACCAAATTTTTAATCAAGAAACCGCGCCCCTCCCCAGTCAATGGTATCCCGCTTAAAATATGGTCACTTTAGTGTTGGGGTATGTCTGCTTAGATCTTTCAGCAGCAAGTTATGGAGTGAGGAACAGGGTCACTTTCAACTGACCTGAGAGGTCAAGAAGGTTCACTCCCAGGATGCCCTGGGGTGGGCCTGGATGGGGAAAGGCACCCTAGAGTACTAGCAACGTTATTGAAATCTTGGACACCATATTGGTTCCTCTTGGTAATTGGCCTCGAGAGAGAACTGGGGTAGTTGTCTCGTCCAGACAAGCTGACCAATAACCGAGATTCCATCCGCTGAACACTCAAGAAAGCCACTCTGTACCCACTTTGGTGCGAGAGCAGCCTGAGGGGGTCAACTTTGCAAAACTGGGCCACCAAGCCCTGAGACAAATCCAGAAAGAAGGGGGTGGGGACGACAGTGGTGGTGCTTAGCGCACCTCCGAAAACATTTTCATTCTCTACAGGGACTGCCCACTCCTCTCACCATGTGGTCTGTTCCTGTCAGACTGGTCCGATGTGCTTCTTCTGTCTCCCAGAGTAAATTTATGGTAACGAGTCTCTCATCTGTGGCTTGGCCCACCCCTTTCTTTTATGCTAGTGTCATTTAGGTCTGGGTACCACTGCTGTGGTGGACTCTGGGTTCCACATTGGGCCACTAGCTGCAAGGTTAGTGGCTCAAACCCACCAGCCAACTGCTGTGGGAATTTACCGCCTTGGAGACCGGGTTAGGATAGCTATGAGTTGAAACTGACACAACGGCAGTGGGTTTGGCACTGCCCCATCGTGTGCCCTCTGTTTCAAATCCATTTTGAAGAGTGCCAGTCAGATGGACCCAGCCAACGTGGCTTTACGGAGTCACCTTACAGGTCAAGGGTCACCCCTGCTTCAGTTAGCTGGGCCCAAAAGGGAAGAGGTTTCGTATGCTGAACTTGCAAGCTGGTTATTTCTCTGAAAATGAAGGTATGAGAGACCAACACTCTTGGCAAGAATTCAAAAGTTAGATTCATCCTATGAATATCTGTTAACTTTTCAACTACTTGCTTGTCAAGCATGCCAACCCACTCTAAAGGAACTTTTCATGGCAGCCAGGAGAATTTCCTTTCCCTTTCTAAGACCCTCCACCTTTTGGCTAGTGATTGTGTGACTGCAGACTTAATTTATGGGGTCACGTTTTGCTTTCTGGTTGTCGTTTCCTTGACCCAGCAAGAAAGACTTAGTCTGAAGATCATGCCTGTTAGTATCAAAATACTTTGCCGGAGAGTATTTAAAACTCTTAACAAGCTGTTTTTCAACTCCCCTCAAGCACTTTAAAAGCACTCGTTTGTATGTAAACAATCAATATGCTAATTACAAACCAGCCTTATCTATTTATTAAAGCGATTAACTGACTCTAAGTCCCTGTTAACTAAGCAACACTTTGTTAACCTTAGCTGGAGGTACTACATAATCTTGAGATCAATAGACTTAATTTTCTTTAAAGTATTTTATAATTTATTCTTGCTACATGATGACATTCTACCATTTCCAGTTAGTCCAAAGGGAACCAGCAAATAGTTTCACAATATCAAAAAATCTCAAGATGAAACACTTCCAAGGGAGGGAGAAGCTGATTGGGAAAGAGAGCAGGCAAACGCTTTCTGAGCACAGGAAGAGTTAGCACCCCATGTGAAGAAAAGCATCAGGAATACCTTTTACTGGTGTGGCTTTTTGTACATAAATTCTGCGAAAGAGATGCAGGCAACAATGCTATGGGAATGAGCCTGCAAGTGAGGGGACTCTTTCTCTAACTTAGTAAAGTTCTTTTTACTCTCCAGAAAGCAATTCCAGAAAGAGGCATTGCTGGCGGGGCAACAGGGGAGGAGGGTGGGAGATGGTGACGAGGCTTGAGCAGGAAAAAGATGAAGGCTTGCTGAAAGGGAAGGGCCCCGCTGCTGAAGTGGCTATGCATTGGCTGCTAACAGCAAGGTCAGCAGTTCAAAACTCTCCAGCCCCTCTTTGGGGAAAAGATGGGACTTTCTACTCCCATACAGAGTCACAGTCTCAGAAAGACACAGGGGCAGTTCTACCCTGCCCTATGGGGTTGCCTTGGTTTTCGTGCTCTGTGCTGCCATCTTGACATTGGGGAGGATTTTTGATCCAGGGTATTGCACGATCAGTTCGTATCACTCCCAAACCGAACCGAACGCCCTGCCATCCAGTTGATTGTGATTCAAAGGGACTCTATAGGACATAGGGTCCCAGAGAACTGCCCCTGTGGGTTTCTGAGGCCTTAACTCTCTAAGGGAGGTAAAAAGCCTTGTCTTTCTTCTGTGAACTAGCTGGTGGTTTCGACCACTGACCTTGGAGTTAGCTGCCCAACAAGTAACCAGTAGGCCTAACCCCAGTGCTGCAGTTTGCATTGGGCTCCTGCAGGAACTGCAAGTTCCTTTATAACAACTTGTGTCGTGTGGACCATGACCTCAGTCGTTGCAGAAGAAAACATTGATCTTCCTTACAACTCACCCATCTCCCACCTTTGCCTCCCTTTTGGGGATGCGAAAATGCTCTCCACTCTCCCGCATTGTAATGTGGGGTCTATCACAGTGGTTCCCAAACTTCCTAACGTCGTGAAACTACTGCGCCCCCTCCGGTCCTCTTCAGAACAACTCTGGTGAACAGAAGAGACTGCTCATTGATGTCCAAGACGGTCATTCCTGACGGGACTGGACATCCTCATCTTCCTCGGGCTGAATCAGCAACTCGTGGTTAGCAGCCAGGACTTAGTCCACTATGCCACTAGGGCTCCTGAGACATTAAACAGGGGGGCTGGAAAGGGACTCCAAAAGAGAAGAGAATGCGCCATTACTGTGGTAGAGGAATGAGAGACCGAGCATGATAAAGACGAATCTTAACTGCTTCACAAGTTTTTGCCTTTTGAACTGTTTTTTTTTTTTTTTTTTTGGGGGGGGGGGGTTGGTACTGTGCTGGAGGGCGTGATCCTGCCAATTCTGCTTCCCCTCATTTGTAAAGTTTGTTTTTTTTTAAATCTAGCAACTTTGTAATGAAGGTGCCTAATTCCTGGAGGAATCTCTGTGTAATATCTTTTGCGTTGCCGAGCTCCTTAATGACAGGGCCTGCTGTTCCACCTCTTTTGAGCCCTAGGACCCAGAGGAGGACCTCTAGTGGTGTAGTGGGTTATATATGGGCCTGGGAACCACAAGACGTACAGTTCAAAACCACCAGCTGCTCCAGAGATTCCACTCCTCTAGAGACTTACACTGTTGACGCCCACAGAGGCACTTTTGCCCTCTCCTACGGGTCACTAGTAGTCAGAATAGGCTGAGGTAGAGAGTTGGATTTCTTCAGATTAAAGTGTTCCAAGTGTCTGTTAGATGAATGTGTATTATAGGAAGCATTTTTATAGCAAGCCTTTGGGGATAGGAGGAAGATATGGCCTACGAGAAGGGTGACCCGTGCTTCCCTCTGCAATCCACCCATAGTGTATGTTGATGAAGCCCATATTGATCAAACTTTCTTCTAGCCTGATGGGTCTACAGTTTAAACTTTTCCAGAATCTATTAGAAGAAAAGCTGTACACATGTGCACACTCTTCCATCACATCTCTTCTCTGTGTTGCCTACAGCATGGTTATCTTGTCTGGCATCTTGCAAAACAAATCTGCCTCTTTTATTTCATCCTTGAGAAAAAGAGAAGACAGGAAACAGAGATTTGGGCCCAGTATCAGTGGCCTCACTGTTGCTTTTCAAGCCTACAAGACAACTATTCTCCCAGCAAGCACAGCCAGTGCCTATACATTATGTCCTCACTAACAGGAGTTGTCACGAGGGTATAGATGCTAGTAAATTTGCATTTAGGCTGTTCCCTGAGATCAACTCTCGCATCTGAATAGTGATACAACATTAATAGAGTAGCTGCAGTAGCTCCATTCTAACTTCAGTGTTCTAAAACTCCCTGGTGACCAATCTGATATGGCTCCGTTCTAATAGCCTCTGAGTCTTACTGGATGGAGTGCGGGCCCTTTCTGGTTGAGGGAGTGCTAACCATCTAACTTAAGACAAAATGCAGCGATGTGGTTGGTGATTATCAATGCCAGTGGCTAACCAGCTCCCTGGGTAAATTAAATTTCATTATCAACTGGAAATTTCATTTTGTGTTTTATAGCTGTTTTCTACCCTCGTGGAGATTTAGTGGCTGCTAAAAAGGAACAACAGGCTTTGATATAAAGCCGCTTCTCTCTCCATTTCCGTCCACTCATCAGAACGCTCGCGTGGCCATGGGAGCATCGTCTGTCTCCACTCGGCATGCTGGGGCTCTCTTCCTCACATAGCCACCCCTGCACGACTGAGAGAAACCTCCCCATTGCCTCTCCCTGAGCTCGTGGTCGCAGCCATGTGCCAGTCCATCTGGACAGGTTGGCTGGATGGCACCTCACAACAGCTTCTGCGGAGCCCCGTTTTTCACTGGCCCTCTTGAGCATAAGTCAACCAGGTGGCACTACAGCCCTTCCCACTCAGGTTGACTGAACTCACTGTGGTCAAGTAGGATTGTGCTGCAGGGGGGATTACCAGCTATTTTTTCCAAATAGCTCACCTGCGGCTTCTTTCCAGGTGCCGCCCTGGGTGAAGTTAAAACTCCAACCATGTGACTAGCAGCCCCCCATGTCAACTGTTTGCACCTATGTTTACTTCCGGTGCTTTCTTCCTCTCCGCATCTCACCTCTTGCCAGGTGTTGTTGGTGCTCCTCACACACCAAACCAGAAACCAACGGTCCTCTAGTCAACACAGCCCTGCATGTGGCAGAGGAGAACGGCTGCTGCATTGCGTGTTCTCGGCTGTCCTCTTTCTGGGACGCAAGATTGCCCGGCTTTTCTTCTGCTGAACTAGCAGCCGGGTGGATTTGACGCATTTGGGTTTGTAGCCCAGTGCATGCTACTGGCACCAGCAAGGATCCATGTGTTCATGCTCACTAGCTCTTCATATCTGTCCCTATCTCTCCACACCTGTGTGGATCAGACCCAGGCTGTCCCTCTGAATGATGACTACAGATTCAAAATGAGTTTCCCTCCTCCAATGATCTCCACTACCCAGTGAGTCCATCCTACGTGCCATGTCCCATCAGCACTCTTGTTGGGCCACTTCCTGGTCACCTCACCCGGGGGGGGGGGCTCTCCTTGGTCCACTGGTGGTGGTGGAGCAATGGATGCTAACTCCTCGCAGATATAGCTGTGGCCCTTCTCTCTGGGCCTCGCCTCATCAACACTGTCACCCTTCCTTGCTCGTGTTCTGGCATGCTTCCCTTAAGTCTTGGCAGATCCACCTTCTGCTCACCCTTAAAGATCCATAGCGGACTTGGCTGGGGCTGCGTTGCTCCATCTTATATATTCCCATCACAATGGACTTTTCTCTGAAGGCTCCTTATTCTTGGTCTTTTTTTTGTTGTTGTTGTTGTTGTTCTCAGGTCACCCTCAGGGGTGTGAGTGAGATTCCTCTTTGTTCCCTTAACATGGAGACTGTGTGTATGAGACTGAAAATATGGTATGTGCCCAATGTCTGTCTGCTCCACCAGAAAATCCAACTTTCAACCTAATCCATGAGTGGATTTCAAACTAGTAGAAAACTTAAAAGTGATAATTACAGGTTCCGTACTGATGGAGCAAGGGGCCTTGGTGGCATAGTGGTTACACATTGGGCTGCTAATCATAAGGTCAGCACTTTGAAACTTCCTGCTGCTTCTTGGAAGAAAGACAGGACTTTCTACTTCTGTAAAGACATAATAGTCTTGGAAACTCAAAGGGTTTCTGTGCGTCAGTGGTAGTGATGACTCGATGGTAGTGAAGCAAAAAATTTATCAATAGGAGAAGGTGAAGGTTTACATGAACTCTTACGTTATATTGGAACCAGAGTTGTAGTATAAAATTCTGCTTTTAAATACACCCCCCCACACACACACACACACGCGCGTCTGTGGTGCTTCAATGGTAGTCAGCTTGACTCCCAAACAATGTCTGTCGTGGGCCACTGTCAGCCACAGCTTTTGTGTTGCTGTAGCACTGAGCAAGTTTCAGGCAGTTTTCAGACAAAGAGGGACACAAAAGAGAAATTATAATATCTTCTTCAAAGACCAGCCATGAAAACAATGATCAAACCCTTTTGTGCATGAGGTCATCGAGAGTCAGGGACAAACCTGATAGCAGGTGAGGACCACAACACAGATCGATATGGAAATGTAGATCAGTGCCTATAAGTGGACTAGGCATGCAGCTATTCCTGACTTCTGTTTTCTGAGAGGGTCTACACATAACGACAGCCGGTAGCAATACACCACTCAGCACCTATACTCTTATTTCTAAATACCATTATCCAATAACAGAAACCAACCCTAACTGGTGAAGCCATGGATTCCAGGACTAGGGCAGGGAATATACTTGAACAAAAAGATTCTGCAACACCCGAGAGTGTCAGAAACTAAGGAGAGACTTAACAACTAGGTAAAAGCTGGCACTTGTGGAAAAGAATGTAGGAATCAACCTCAATCTGTTCCCAAGGGCCAACAATGAAGCAGCTGGAGCAACAGTATCAAGAGTGGTAGTATTGGATTTTAGCCCATAGAAAGGAATAAACATCCAAGAGTCCCTCGTCATGAGATAAATGATAGAGTAAGTACATAAAAAAAGGAGAGAGGGAGTAGCTGTCCAGCAATTAAGGATTCCAGCCAATCAATGGGACGGGAAAAAGCAAAGTGACAGCAGGCTTACCAGTAGGCCAGCACATGTGCAGACAAGACCCACAGGTGGGTCATGGGCCGCAGTTTGAAAATCAGGGTTTTCAGTGTTCACATCTCTCCACCAAGGTAGTTACTAACAAACCAAGGGAAACGAGTACACTCCAGCCTAACCAAGTGATGGGGGAGTGTGCTCAACATGGGTTTGGGTGTGGGCTTGGAGGAGTCAGAGGAGAAAGAACCACTAACGGCAGCGAGAGATCTTGGATAGGATCCAGGAGTGAAAAAGGACATTAGTGGAGAAGATGGTGGAAAGCTTAATAAGATCTGTGGCTTAATTAATACCATTGTATGAATGTTAATTTCCTGTTCTTGATAATTATACTGCACTAAGGTTAAGGAAGAAGTTGGCATGAAGAGAAGCAGGGTAAAGGAGAAAAGGGGCTTTGTCTTATTTTTGTAACATTACTATGAGTCAAATAGAGTTCAAAATGCCTTTTACATAAAGAGGCTATTAGAAATTAATCACGTAGACATTTCCTTCACCAAAGGAGCTCCAAACTGCCTTCAAAGGAAGGAAAGCCATCAAATAGTCTTTATTTTAAGCCTTTTTTCTCTTTCTCTTCACCACGCCTTTCCATGTCTTTCATCTCTTCTTTCCAATTGTTTCCACTACTTGCGCTTTTTTTTCTAAAGTTTTATATGGGCATGTTCAAACATAGAGGAAGATAGGTGGTCATTAGGTAGATGTGTAGGTAGGGAGGTAAATTAGATAGATAGATAGATAGATAGATAGATAGATAGATAGATAGATAGATAGATAGATAGATGATAGATAAATAGACAGACAGACAGACATGGTCAATTCTGACTCACCAAAATCCAAATTTACTTATGGCCATTGAATGGATGCCAACTTATCCTATAGAAGAGGGTACAATGGCCATGTGAGTTTCAGGGCCTGTAACTCTTTAAGGGAGTAGAAAACCCAGTTTTGTTCCTCACCCGAACTCACAGTAACCTTCTATATAGAAGAATGAAGCGTTATCTGTCCTGCATCATCTTGATGATTTCTAGTCTCTCCCAGTGCATTGTGGCAGCTGTTGGACCAGCTCATCTCCTCTTGAGTCCTTCATGGGCTTCTACTTCATCAATCACAAGGTCATCCTCCAGGGATTGATGCTTCCTGATGCTGTGTCCCAAGAGAGAGTTTTTCAATGTCCTATTATGATCTCTTAGGTTCTTATCCTCTAATGTTCCTAAGTAGACCCCTGGGCCTTTCATCCTACCTGTCTCTCTCTGGAAGTTGCACAAGACCCTGTCCAGCAAGGATGACCTTGCTGCTGTTGAAAATACCAGTGGAGTAACTCTCAATATCACAGCTACACAGAAGCCACCTTCCGATAACAAACTGACACATCTGTAGGGGGTCAGAAAGATAAGGAAACCATCATCAGCCCCTTGTCACCTTGTTCTTAACCAGACAACTTTCCCCACCAAGGAAAAACTAATGTCAACACCTCAAGTTAGATGCTATTGATGACCCTGCCCCTGTTCTCCATGGTGAGGCAAGGTGACAGATGTAGAGGTGGTAAATGAATCAGACGCTCATGTCCTGAGAGAGAGTGTTGGTCCCCAGACCCTCTGCTGCTTCTCTGCTCTTGGTCTTGGGGCAACCCCTTGTTTTGGCCACTTGCTCTTATCCAGAGGCTCTGCCACAGGCCTCCTCGCCATCCTTCTCTGCCTGCCCTTTGCTCAGTGCAGACTGAGGGCATTGCCAAGGCACCATGGATGAAAAAGACACATTTTTTTCTCATGGGCTCAGAATCTAATTTATGCTATGGTTGTAATTTCAAAATCATCTCTTTGCTTTAAGGTCCAATTTTTCTGAGGGTAACTGAAACCATGTATCACTGATTAGGCTACGGTGGTACTATACACTCCAGGAAAGGGGATCATGAAAGGTCACCGAGCCAGCGTTCTTCCCACTGTTAAGCTGGGGTATTCCGACATCAGTTACTCAGGTGTCGGAATCTCAGGTTTTCTTGCTAACACAGTGGTACGGCAATATTTTGTACCAGGGAAGTGATGGCCTAAATGGGTCCTGAAATGAGATCACAGTAACTGTTCACAGAGGTAGAGGTGGTAAATGAATCAGACGCTCATGTCCTGAGGGGAAGAAAGAGGTTTTAATCTCCCGATCCAAGCATGAAGCCCCACGTCTTTGAGAAAGGTCAGAGCAGGGAGCAAAACCAGGGACTGTATTCACTTCTGAGGGCGGCTACCTTGCCAGGTGAGGCAAGTGGATGTTGGTCGACTTGCCTCGGATGATCTTAGCAATCCAATAGCTTTACAGGAGGACATGGTGTTTGTTTTACGGTGGTGAAAAAGAAGGATCACCATCTGTTGATTCCATCTCCAACAGAATTCTGTGTTCACAGTGGAGAGAAATAGCCACATATCAAAATGAGATGAAAGAGAAAAGGTATTTAGGTAAATGATCTGAAAGAACTGATTCATTCGAACTTTTAAGTTAACACGACTCCTTAATGCACACATACAAAAGACAGCCTCTACTTTGGTCATCTCAGAATTGACAAAATATTTTCTCTGACCACGCTTCTCCATCACTGGAACCTAAGGTCTCCCTGTGTCTCCATTACAGCTCGGCCGCTATCTCTGACTGAGTGGCCAGATAGGAGCTGGGGCACTTGGAATTTCTATGTCTCAGGAGAGAAAGTCGAGTGCATTGGAGAAGTTTGCAATCAATATCCCTGTTGGTGATATTTTAAACAGTAAGAAGAAATGAAATGAAAAGAAAAAGAAATGAAACCATGTTGTTCTTGCAGAGTAGCGATGAAGGAGAGTTCAGATCTTAGAAAGAAACACATCTCCCATCCCCATGTTAGACAGGAAAAGTAGCAAGGTGCTTTCTTACAACAGGGTTATAAATGGTGTTATGAACCTTTAGAACTACCTATTTTTTCAAGGGCCTTTTTCTTTCTTATAAGGTCATTGGTATCACATAATAGACTTTCCCCCTCCCCTCCTTCTAAACAAATGAAATAAATCTCTTACTAGTAACAGGGTCAATAATATATGATCTTAAGTAGTATGTTTTTAAAAGGAAAAAGATAAAAAGCTGGTTTTTAATACACCAGGGAAAACAAATCCAAATATGTTTAGAAAGTATTTGTATCACAGAGACTTAAAAGAAAAAAAAATTTAATACTTGTAAAGAATAGCTTTGGAGGCTATTCATGAAGGCTCTTCAAAGAGTTTCTGGAAAAATTGCCTTATTTTTAATTCCATTTTTTCCCCATGAACTTTTTGAAGCTCCACGTGCACGCGCGCGCTTGTGTATATGTGCGGTGTATGTAAACTCACTGCTATAAAGTCAATTCTGACTCACAGTGACCTCATGGGACAGGGCAGAAATGCTCGCTGTGAGTTTCTGAGACTATAGATCTTTATGGGAGTAGAAAGACCTATTCTCCTCCCATGAAGTAGCTGGTGGTTTTGAACTGCTGACCTTGAAGGTAGCAGCTCAACATGTAACCCACATACATATACAGATAGGCAAACTGATATACATATAATAAGTGGAATACCTCATTTCCCAGTGGTGAAGTACAAGCAAAAAATGTATTACAACTTTCAGAAGGAATTTTGCCGTACTGCACTGTCCCACATGTCGAAGCCTGAGATAATGAGGTGCTTCCATGAATGTTAAGTCAGGAGACCCAGAGGTACTCTTTGTGGCTTACGTGAGCTCAGCAGTAGCTTACCTGGCGTCAGTAGCTGTGGGCATTGAAGAGTGCGGTCCACCGGGTGTTCTCATTGTTTTCCCCATTAGTGGCAAAGGGGAGCGGACAGCGCTGCCTTCTGGTGGGGTGGGGCGGACAGAGCTTGTCTGTGGAGCATCATGGCCGGGTGGCGGATCACCGCCAATGGCTTGGGGGCCGGTGGTGCAGTAAGTAACCAAAAGTCCAGTCTGGGGAGCAAGGCCAGACCCTTTTTGCTCCCTGTAAGCAGAAGGTAAGGTTACGACTTCAGTGTTAATAAGCCTTCTCCAACTCTACCAGGGGCCCAGCTCTCGCCACTAATTAGCGTGGGGTGCAGGGATATTGGCTGCAGACCTCTGGACTCCCTGCCACCCTGTAGATGCAGGCTCTTAACTACTGATTGGGCGGGGTAGAACTGCCCCTTGAGATCCCGAGACTGTACCTGTTTTAAGAGGGTAGGAAATCTCCTGTAAAGCAAACGGTGCTTCTGAACTCCTGACCTTGCGGTGAGCATCCCAACTCATGACCCCTAAGCCACCAGGGATCCTTAAGAAACAGCTCATGCCTGACCTTGGAGAGCTAGGAGCTCCTGCTGGAGAACGCTGCCAGCAGCGCCCTGACTCCATCTTGGCTGTGCCCCTTGTGTCAGGCAGCCCTGGGAACAGACAAGGACTGGCACAGTCCCTGGTGAATGGCTGGCATCCCAGGGCGCGATGCGGAGAGCGTATCGCCTTTTTGTGGGATACATAGATGCCTGCCTGCACACTTGTCTTGGGCCAAGAAGGGCCCTTTGCGCAGGGGAGGGAGGGGATTTTCAAATGCAAAAGAGGGACATTGCAGAAAGAACCCCACCCTGCCTTAACTGAAGCCCCGCCCCTCTAAAAATCGCCAGAACTTAACAGCCACGAACTGTAGTCACCTTTCCAAAACTTGCCGTTTCTCTTAGGCGAGAAATTAATTTAAACCTTAGGTCTGAATCCTATGAGTTTGGGTTTTGGTTTTTGCTTTCGTTTTTCAGACTTTGGGAAGGCAGTCGGGCAGGACTCTTGGCAGCGTTCGCAGGTTAGAGATTCGCCTTCTCCCTGAAGCAAACCTGCCTGTACAGAATCCCTCGATCATTTTTTGCTCTGTCTTTATCGCCTTTGATATGGTAATGATCTTGCAAGAGAAAAGCCTTTTTTTCCCCGTCTTAGTAGAGCGCTTAAGGAATCAAAGGTGAGAGCGAAGGTGGAGAGTGCTCAGAAGGATGACAGTTTGTCATTAAAAAATAAATAAGTATACCCCTTGGATTTTTTTTTTTTTTAAAGAAGGAAGGAGCAGAGAACAAAAGTGGGAGGACTGGCGGCTGTCTCGCGACAAAGGCAGGCGACAGTCTTAGGAGGCGGCTGCTGCCAGCCCTCCACCCTGTACAGACCCAGAGCTCAGCCCAGTGCCTCCATTGATCTCTCTGCCCTCCGCAGACCTGGCTGCAGTTAAGCCCTGGGTCCTCCACGTGACGCCGAGCCGAATCCGATTTTGCTTTTAGTTGTTCGATCACATTTTCCTTCCTAGAGCTTAGAAGGCACACTTGGGACCCTATCGTAATTGCCTCCCCGCACTGCCCTGCTGATACCTGTATTGGATTGGCATAGGGTTTCAGAGGACTGTGTTTAACATGCAGCGAGCCGCAGAAATGCAAACAGCCCCAGTGTTTAAACAAGCATCCATTAGGCCGGGAAACGAGGCGACGCCCGCCCATTTGGTGCTCCTTAGTCTGCCAGCTCCAGGTGAGCAAGGTGCCCGGGGACGCCCGCCACAGACAGTGCAGGCTCGCGCGGAGTGGGGGCACTGGAGTGGCAGAGAGGGAGCCCATCACCAGACTTGCGCAAGAGGGAGAAGCGGGGGAGGGGCGAGGAGTGTTGTGGCTCACTGGGACATGTGCAAAGCTCATTAATATCTCATTATGTTAGAATTGCAATCTCCCCGCAGATCGTGTTAACATTTGCAGTGCCGGCTGAGGGAGGGCTCTGAGCAAAAACAGCAGGGCCGCCTGTTTTCCTTGTCTTTCTTTATTTTTTAAATTTTTTCCCCGCCCCTTTGCAAGCTCCAGCAAGCACCAGGGCTCAAACGGGCTTGTTTCCACACTGAGGGAGTAGTGTTGGATTTGTGGGGGAAGACAGAGAAAGCCCCAAAGGAGCAATCCCAAGCCCAGGAGAGTGAGCGAGACTGAAAACTGCAGTTTGTAAATCACCAAGTGGCCAGATTTCAAATGCCAGGGAGCTGTGGGGAGAGAAGATACTGTGTTGGGGAGGGGAAACCATGGGAGGTAAGTCAGCGTGGACTTGGAGTCTAGCTCCCAGACAGGGGAGGGTGATAGACAGATGACCTCCCAGAGAAGGTTGGGAGTTTGGTCAGGATTCCTGCAGAGGGCAAATCTGGAGAAAAGAGAGAAATGAGGAAGGGCTGAGGCAATGAAACTTAAGGGGAGGGCATGCTCCTTCAATGCTGCCCGCCCATGTTGGCACTGGAGGTACAAAGGGGAGATTATAAAGGAGAGTGGATGTTGTGCCCAGGGACCTCATCCTGTTCACTTCTTAGGAGTCGAAACCAATTGGTCTTCATCACAGGGATCAAACCCCCTCTGTCACAGCTCTGTGGTACTGTCACCAAGGCGCCCCCCCCCCCTTCCCTGATCACAGTTGGTAATCCCTGCAGCTGTGCTCCTGGGACTGTGGCCTGATGGGAGGCAAAGTTGTTCTGTAGAAATTGCATTTGATTCTGCTCTGCTGAAAGATCAGATGTTTCAGCGCTGGACGAGCCTGTGTCCTCCATCTCTTAATGCATGGTGGGTGGTAGAAGTGGTTCCTTCAACCAATAGCTTTGTAGCAGGCCACTCCAATGCACAGCAGAGCCCAAGGCACTGCCACTGACTTGATTCTGGCTCGTGGCAACCCTCTAGGACAGGGCAGTGCTGCCCGGTGGGTTTCTGAGATGCAGCTCTTTATGAGAGAAGAAAATCTTCACTTTATTTTGCAGAGCCGCTGATGGTTTTGAACTTCTGGCTTTGCAGATTACAGCCCAACACAGAGCCACTACACCAGCAACAGTGTGTGGATTTTTGTTCTCTCAAGGCCCTCTCGAGTTATCTGTGTGATAGCATTCTTTGAGACTACTCCTATCCCCCTCTTGATTTCGGGAGTTCTTATCTCCCCCCTCCCCACCCCCCCCACCCCTCGGGAAAGTTCTTCCTGTGGACTTGGTGGCATCAAAGTTCTGTCACACAACTCCACCAAGACCTGCCACAAGTGGACATGCTCCCGACTCTCAGTATCACTGAAGGAGTACTTGTATGTGGGGTACGTCATCACAAAGCAGGAAGCTTTTTAAGAATGTTTTTAAGTTTTTTAAGTTTTTAAGAATGGCTTCTGAAGACCTTTAGGGCCACACTGCATTCTCCCACAGTGTCCCATAAAAATATGAATTGTTCATTTACCTTACCAAAGGACAAAAATGTTAATGTCATTATTGAAAGCTATTTCTGCTCCTTCTGAGGGTGGAGGGAGTAGGGGGGAATACAGGTACTTAGGTCAGCCATTAGTTTGTAATGAACATTTAAAAATAAATATACTTGATAATCACAACCAAGTTCATTAAGATTTGAAAAACAGTGGCGGCCTACAAATACTGCTGAGAAACTAATTTGACAAGACTTTCCTCGCATGGCCTCTGTGGTTAAAATAGTCAAATGCGACCTCGTGTGTATGAGACTCTGTCATTCTTTCGACGATGCCACTTTGACAAATAAGCAAGAGTCCTGAGAGCAAAGGTAGGAAACGCCTCAACTGCAATCATTTCATAGCTGAATAAAAGGAGGTAGAGCCACATATTGTGGACGTTTCTACTTGTCCAAGCTTTATAGCTCGACCGAAGTCAACAGTCACAGTCAGTGCACTAGATCCCCAGGGCTTACATTTGCTATCCTGCTGCAGTATGTGTCCTTTGTGGGACCCTGAGGGAAGAGCCTGGCCTGCCTCTTACATAGAAAATGAAGGAGAGACTCTAGCCTGTGGTTTCTCCCATGGGAACCTAATGAGAGACCCTGGCCTGTCTTTCACATAGGTCACAGAGGACAGCCTGTCCCTCAAGTAGGACTCTGAGGGGGATCCTGGCCTGTTCCTCATGTGGACTCAGGGGGACCCTTGCCTGCCCCTCCTGTGGATTCTGAGCTGGCCCCTGGCATATTTTCCTATTTGCTGCTCTCCTCTACTCCATCCCTTTCAGCAGAGTGAGCCAGACCCTCACAGAGACTTTGTCCTCCCCAGGCTGAGTTCTCTTCCATCTTATTTCCCTCACTCTCCTTTCTAGAAAAAAGAAAGTGCAAGTTAAGTTTCATTCAAACCTTCGACATAACAAAAAAGTGATGACATCAAAAATGCTCATTTGAACAGAAAAGGAGAGTATTCCAGCAGAATTAAAGCTCAGAATAAAGTGGGACTTAACTTTTAGTTAAAAAGGAAAAGTTAATTCCCAGATCTTTTCAGGGTTTTGCCTTGAATCAAGTTTTAAAGGAAACGATGAGAAAACCAAGGGTGATGTGGAACTTAGCTCGATCTTCCATTCCCCCATCCACCCCCTTCTCCATTGAAGACCATATCTAAATCATCCCAGATGGCGGTTCTATTTTTAAAGATCTCCAGAAAAGGAGATTCTGTCACCTCCTCACTAACCCATTCTAACATCTCCTGCTCCTCACTGCCAGAATGGTTTTTTCTCTGAGAGTCCTCAGAGAAGAAGGGAAAATGACACCACTATCCTGGAGTTAGGGTCCTCTTCTCATCAATGTTCGGACTTTATTCCATTATACACATAAAGACACCCAGAGGCAGGGTAAGGTCTTTCTCCTTTCAATGAAAAATATGGTTTCTCTGTTCTTTAACATTCCAATCATGGCTTCTTGAAGGTCAATCCGAAATTCTTTTGTTGTTGTTGTTTGTTTGTTTTTTTTTGGGGGGGGGGAGGCATCATTGCCCTCTGGTAGGAGTGGAGGCCCAGCCTTGCTCCTGGAGAGCTGTTTATGCATTTGAACCACCAAGCCAGTGAGCCACAGTCCCGCATTCAACCACTACACCACCAGGGCTCAGCCCCAATCCAAAATTCTTTTCAGAATGTTGTGCATGGAACTCTCCTAGCTCCGCTGGGGAGGCACCGAGTATTCATGTTTTCTTAACCCACGAGAGGATTCACACATGTTCACACACCAACCCAAAGCTGACTGTGGATTTGGACAGACCTCTTCCTGTGAGCACTCACTTATTCTTTCCTTACAAAGGCTCCTTTAGACCCTCAGCTCTGGTGGACTCTAGACCAGCGAGACACAGGTGACAGACAAAAACTAGACAAACCCTTGTCCTCATATATCCCACACTCACAGGCAGTGAGGAATGGCAGGTAATAAAATAAGGAGATGGTGATTATTAATTGTGTCAAGTGGCTTAAGTGAACCAGACAGGGTGAGGAGTTAAAGCATTACTCTGGAGAGGTGCCATTGAGACCATGTGGATAGGACAGCCTCTCTGCAGGAGATCCCTGAGCAAAGGCCTGGCCTGGACATGAGGCAGCCCAGCAAGAAGAGGGAACACACTGGTCATGCACAGATGAGCACCTACACAGGCCCAAGGGAAGGGAGCAGCAGAGGCCAGCTGTGGCTAGTGGTGGAAGGGAGAGGGGTGTGACATGCACTTGGGGACATCAGCAGGAACCAAGTCATCCAGTGCCTCATTAGCCAGCACTATGAGTCTGACTTTATGAGAAAGGGGAATGTATATGAAGGCTTTAGGAAGAAGAACATGGACCTGATTAATGAAGAGTTGTAGAAAATTTTTCTGGAGAATTCCTTGGACAGGGATAAGAGGAATTGAGTCATGGTGGAGACCTGGGTTCAATTCCTGGCCCATGCTCATGTGCAGCCACCTTCCGTCCGTTCATGGCGCCTTGTGTGCTGCTGTTACACTGAACATATTTCAGGAGAGCGCCCAACTATGAAAGACTAGGAAGAAAAGGCAAGGGAGAGCACTCTTCTTGAAATACCAGCCCCACGGGTCCCAACAGTCCTCTTGGCCACCAGCTGTGTGGCTAGAGCAGGTCTGGGCAGCATCTCCTTGTGTGGTGCATGGGGTCACCAGGAGTTAAGGGACATCTCAAAGGCAGCAAACAACAATAGAATCCAGGGCAGAGATGTGATTTGTGTGCTCCCTGCTCACAGCAGGGGGGCCTTTGGAGACAGATGGGCTGGGAATGAGGACAGTACTACATGCATATATTTTAAAGTACAACAAACAACAACATAAAAAAGCATAAAAATCACAAGTTTCAAAAGGAGAGTGATTATCACCTTTATGAAAGAAGTCTTCCCACAAAGATCTATTATAAAAAGTAAGAGACTACAGGTAAAAGTCTTTGACTATAAATTTTAATAAGAGATATAAAACCTTAATAGATGGATCATGGAATTAGAATCAATCATCGAGGTCATTTTCTCCAACCTTCCACCCAATGAAGAACCCTGTTCCTAATCCCCGGCAGATGAGCAGGCAGCCTCGGCATGAAAACTTCAAGGCACTGGAAGTTCATTAGCTTCTCAAGGCAGCCCTTTCTATTTTGAATATCACTAATAGTTTTTGAAAGTTCCTTCACACAGAGGCTGAATTATTTCTCTGCATAACCTGCACCCATGATCTTAGTTCCATATGCTGGAGCCCCATAGATTAAATCTAATCCTTTTCCTGCATTCATATTCAGGGGCCATAGAGTTGATGCAGCAACCCTCATGGCAGCGGAGAACTGTGTTCCAATAGGGTTTTATTCACTGAACTGGGGGCTGGGGAGGGGGGAGAGGAATCACCCGACCTTTCTTCCAAGACACCTCTGGATGCCTCCAACTTTTTGGTTAGCAGGGGAGGGTATTAACCATTTGTACCACCCAAGAATTTCCAACATCCTAGTTGTCAAATGTTTAAACATAGAAAAGACAGCTCACACACACAACTTTGCTCTCTCTCCAGCTCAATAATCTCAGGTCCCCCCTGTTTCTTCTGTGACATGGTTTTCTCTGGTGCCCTGACCGTGACTGGGCCCTCAGCTGTCCCATGGCCTGATTATGTACCTGGGTGAGCAAGGACTCCACAATGAAAGTACAGCATCCAGATGCCGGCCGTGTAGCCCACACACAGGCTTTCTGCATTTGGACAACATATGCTCATTGATGCAACCCAAACTGGCAAGAGCCTATAGGTTCTTGAACTTCCAGGAAATCAAGCCTGCTGATAAGGCTTTTCTGCTCTGAATGCAACGCTTTACAGTTAATCAACTCACTGCTGCTGAGTCCACTCCTTTTCATAGTGACTCTTCAGGGCAGTATAAAACTTCCCCTGTGGAGTTCTGAGACAAACTCTTTCGAAAGCAGAAAGCCTTAACTGTCTCCTTTGGAGGAGCTAGTGGTTTTGAACTACGACGTTATGGTCAGCAAACAAATGCACAACCACTATGCCACTCAAAGATCCAGATTTCAGAGCGAGATCCACCAAATCATAGTGGGTGCTCCAGTTAGCCTGAAGGAAAGAGGTTCTCAAGCTCTTTCCATGTGGAGCTTTCCAGATCACATGGAAAAGCTGATCTTGGCTTTTGCACTTTTATCAGCTATGACGTTTGGCATACAATTTCTCCGAGTACTTGGAGCTCTTAAAATTCATTCATATGTAAGCCTCAAGTTTTAAAAGAAAGTGGAATTGATTTCTAGAGGCATTGGTTCTATCTTATAAAACTGTGTCTTTGCACGGCCTCTGTGTCTGATCACTTCAAGGGGGCGGAGAGTCCCCAGTTGGAAATTCCAACAGGTGACTAACAAATGACTAACAACAGACGACAGCTTTTAACTGCTGTGCCCATATTTGCATTGCTGTCTTATTTTGCCCTTACAGTCATTTCTGAACGAGGTAATACTAGCCCTGTGTTACTTATAAGGAAAAGCAAATTTAGAGACATTAGTGAGATAAAAAACAAAGAGGGACATGGACCCCATTGAAGAAAGCTGCCCTCTGTTTTCACTCGAGCAAATGACCACGGTAGCCGGCCCCATGAGACTCTTTTCCCTGTGAATTAAGTGACGCTGCACTGAACAGAGCATCCATTTTACTTCCCACAACTCATCAAACCTCCCAACGGCTTGTCCTCTTGTCCTCGTTCCATCATGTTTCCCTCATCTCCCTCTTCCATTTCACCCAGGCTCACACCTGTCTACTTTCTAGCCTCTGACTTCCTCCCCCCCTTCCCCTTCCTCCCACCCTGCTGCTGCCAGGTGCCATCCAGCGAGTTTGACGGTTGCGGTCTGATGCACCCTGGAGTGGAAGCGGGCATGTCCCTCCGTCGGCTCCTAAACAGTCCCGTGCTGTAGCCCATCGTGGCAGGCACTGTGCCAGTGCATCTGGTTGAGCACCGCACTCTTCACTGCCCTACAACTTGCCCACGCATTATGCCCTTCTCTCGCCCCCAGGAGCCATCGGTGTTTGGCTGGATCAGTGGGAAAGCCTTTTCTCGGGTGGTTTATTTTGCTTTCATCAGTGGCCCCATATCATATATGCCATTTTCAGCATGACCGACTGCACTTGGCACGGTGTCTTCCAAGCTTATCTATGGGATGCGGTGGGGAGCACCTGTCTGGCCGTTATTCAGCGGATGTAAAATGTTGGTTTGCCTTTCTTCCACTGTTGCTTCGATCTTGTTGCTACAGTGAATCGAGTAGCGAGGCACCCAGGTTCCCATACACAAACCTGAACATACCTTCAGCCTTCCCATGCTGAGGAGCAGGGTGGGGGTCGCTGTCAGTGTGTGCTAATGTTGGTGTAATAGTGCCCTGGAAAGTCGCCATCAATTTGATTAGCCATTACTGTGCTTCGTGAGGACAGGCCATCCACAACACACTTCTCCTCAGACATAGACACGGAATGGCCACTCGGCTTCAGACCTATTCTGGGAAGGTCTGAGAGAACTGTAACACTTAGAGGAAATCTACTTTCTGGGAAGTCTTTCCTCTGTGCTAACGGAGCACGAGGGGGAGAGAACGGTTTCGGGAGTGCCTCCTCACTTCTCCTGTCTCACTGGGCAGTCATGTTTAAGTGGAACATCATTGACTGGGGCAGGAGTTTCTTGATTAAAAATTTGGTCTATAGGGAGCAACAAAATGTTCATAGCATGCAAAAGTAGTATTGTGATATATTTATTTTAATTTTAAAACATCATGGGACATGGTTAAATTGTTAAAAAACAGAACGTCTGGTCACCTTATTTAGTTACAGTTAGAAAAGGCCACATTCCATTCAACAGTGGGGCGGCATAAGAGGTGGATAGCGTGGACTTCCAACCTCAGATCTCAGCTCCCTCACCCTCGATGGGTGACACGGGGTGGTTTAGATCATCTCCTGAACCTCAGCTTCCTCATTTGTATTATTGTCTATTAACCTACTCTGCAGAGCTGAGCAGTCCGGATGACGCAGAAGTTGTGAGGTGGGCTGCTAGCACAAGGTTGGCATGTTATTACATGCCCTTTGGAATGAAAACAAGACTCTCTAGTCCTGTAATAAAGAGTTACGGTCTCTCAAAAACACTGGGTTGATCTGGGCATCGAGGGAGAAGGCAGTGGTTTTGCCACACCCTTGGCAAAATGATGCACAATAACCTCCTGCTGCTCCCAGCACCGTGAAGGAGACTAAATGGGAGAGCCACTCTGATGGACAGAAGACTCGATCCAGCCATACTGTCTGGTTTACTCTGTTTGAAACCTGGACCCCCGAGAGATTCTAAGGAATCCTTTGTGCCCAGTCCCTATCGCCAACATGGTTTTGCATAAGATAAGGAGCAGATTCAGAGGGGGTACGCATCCCCTATGTAGAGGTGTGTCATATGGTGGGTGCCCCTCTGATGTCACATAACTCTGAACCCCTGTGAAAGGATTCCTAATGTTACAGTATATATATTGGAGGAGAGGGGAGGTCTCTGAAACCAGACAATGTGTGGAATTTGGCAGTTTACATGGAAATTTCCAAGCATGTCCTTGATTAAACGGAAGGAAACAACCAAATAAGTACCGGATGGCATGATGGCTAACGAGCCCTTTGCTGTGAACAGAGCAGCAAGCTGTTGAAACTCCCCCACTGAGTTCCAGGGGAGAAAGACCGGATCTGTTTCCAGAAAGAGGACTGCCTCGTAAAGCCTGGGAGGCAATGCTACGCTGCTGGGAGTGGGCGGTGGGGGTGGGGGTGTCACAGCACCACACACCACAACTTGGGCGGGGTTGGATCTGCCTGGACAGAGTCTGTGACTGTCATCCACCCTCAAGTTACCTTTACAAATAGCGATGGGGCCAGCTAACCTCCTCATTCTGAGTCATTAGGTGTAGACTAGACTTGGTCATCTCCTTTAGCTAATAAGGAAACCGGCTTAATTAGCTGAAGGAAATGAACTTGGATAATTTTGCAGCCTGAATCTGTTTCTAAAGAGGAGTTGAAATCATTCCCTTCTTGTGGGCAGTTAGTGCAAGAGACCGTGCGTTGCTAGTGGACATGTGTGCTATTGTCTTCATCAAACTTGAGTCTCTCCCCCCACTCCTCTGACCTCTGTGAACCGAGTAATAAACTACCGGGAAGCGATTTTGCAACCTGGGAGCCATTTGCATGTCATGGTAATATGGGAGCCAAACGCCCGCCCGTTCTTGGTAAATGTAAGCCTCCCAGCTGCCTTTAGATTGAGTGCATTTGTAAGTTCCTCCTTAGCCGTGAGTTTTCGACGTAAATCACATCAGAAAAGCCTGCGTTTGGATGGCGAGTTGGTGCGTCTGAATGAAACCTAGAGGCGGGCGGGTCGGGCCACCATCCTTTGGAGAACAGGGCCTCTCACTGAGAGCTCGGCATCCAGTGAAGCAGGAGACTCAGGGACGATGCTAATGGAGAAGAAAAGAGCAAAGAAGGATGTTTCCGACTCTGTTCCAATGTGGTCCCCTCTCTTCCGAATTGACTCCTTTCCTCTGTGATCACTCTCCTCGTTAGCATTTGCCATCCCTGCTGTGGCTCCACTTGGTACCATTTGGCGAGGCGTCTCGCTGTTCCCTTCTTCCCATGCCCTCACCGTGCAGCTAGATTTCTGGAGAGACCTGCCACCTTTACAGGATTTATTGTGGTCATTTTATTTTTTTCCCCTCTACACAATATGGCTCTTGGTGAATTGAAATCAAGGTTCCTGGGGCTGGAGGTAGGAACAGGGTGCGCCAGCCCAGCCACATGATAATGCATAATAATAGTAATAATAATAATAATAATAATAACCGTCTCCCTCTGTGGCGAGCTCTTCCCACCCACCGGGCTTTATCCATCTTCGGGCCACCAGCTTCTCACTTTGGCTCCCGTGCATAAATGATGCCCCGGGAATGTGTATCAAATGAAGGAACTAATTTTTTTTTTTTTGGCATTACTGCTCTCCGGTGGTGGGAGTAGGAGACCCAGCCCCACTGCTGGAATTGAACCTCCGTCCCAGTGGGCCGCAGTCCTGCGCACAACCACTACGCCACCGGGGGGCTCAGCCCGAAGGAACTAATTTTTGCAAAGCTGTTTATAATTTATAAAGACTCTCTACCTAGCAGCGTGGGGGGCGGGGATCACGTTCAAACCCTGAACAAAAGTTTCCTCCCCCTACCACCCCCACTTCATGATTATTGTGAAATTGCTCTGGAATTTTGGAACGGAGTGAAGAGGGAAGTTAACTGGATGCTTCTCTGGTAGCGAAGTTGGCTTGCTTTTTAGTTTTAATGTGCTGTCTTTGTTTTCTCTAACAGCCAACTGGCTGTGGCTGCTGTCTTCCTCCTCTGACTAGGTTGTGGGTGACTTTGTAAAAGAATCAAGAGGTCTAGTTTCAAGGGAAAAGGGAAAGGAAGAGGGACCGGCTGTGTCAGTGCTTCTTGCAGCTGCTTTGACCTGGCAAGTTCCAAGTTGTACTGCTTAACCAGAGGGGCCGTGTTGCTTCTAGGCTGGTGGGAACTGAGCGGCTCTCCCGATGGTCCCCCTTCCCTCCCCACCAGATCTTTCTGTAGAGACAGGGTGAAGGCATTGGACTTGTGTCTGCCACTGAAATCACAGATGGCACTGACCTCCCACGGCCGCTCAGCCCTCCGAGCTGCCCTCAGAAGGGAGACTCCCCAGCTTCATCCCGACCGTGGCTGTTTGTTAAATGCCTCAGCCTGTTAGCACTCGTCGCCTTTGTGCTGACAACAGCCCACAAAGTGTACAAATGGGAAATTATTGGAGTAACTATTTTCCAGAAATCACTCGTACTTAGGATGAAGACCAAAATAAGCAAAAGCAGACGAATTCAGTCATTTCAAAAATTAGAGCAGGCTTTGACATCTGCAGGGCAAACAAGACTATAGACAGGGGCACAACCCAAGGGTGGGGAGGGGGCATTCACAAAAAAATAAAATACAGCATGCTTGAGTCTAGTAAGACTACGAACACCCCCACTCTACATACTTCCACCCCTGGAATCTGTGCTCCCTTCGGTTCTGAGAAACATGTTATGTGTTGATATGTAGGTTTCATTTGTGCCCAAGAAAGAGGCAAAGAGCACCTTCTAGTAAGGACTGTGGTACACACACACACACACACACACCTTGGCATGCTACCTATTTCATCCCAGTGTGCCAGAAAACATACTGTTCAGAGGTCGGTGCCCACAGCAGAAATGCTCATCTTGCCCTTGGTACCACATGACCTTGGCCTGCTTCAGATGCATGCCCTACCCCAGCTTCTGCCAGGATTTCTCAGCAAGTGCCTCTGTACCTCTGGATAATGGACAAGCTCTGCCCACACTCCTTTCCCTTCTCTCCTCAGGCCCTGGATTGCCCCTGGTCACTGTTTTTCCTTGCAAGTGGCTAGCCTCACGTCACTTGTCAGGGAGAACATGGAAACCTTGTCAGGCAAGCTGCCCTGACCCCCACCCTCTGCATCTCCACCTCGATCCCACATGGGTCTTCTCATCCCTCTTTGGGTGGCTCCGATGGTCGCTCTTCACTGTATCAGAAACCAGCACCTCTACCCCTCTTCTACATTGGTGACTTTTCTAATTTTATACTAACCCTTCTATTCTTGGCGTCAACCCCACCTGCTCTTAGACCTCTACCCTCGATATATCTTGCAGACACCGACAGAGCCTCCTTTTCCTGCAGACATCTTTAACACATGACATATAAAATGACACCTTCAACCTCCTGCGTTTCCAAACTAGATCTTTCTACACAAGGTCACTCCGGGTGTGTCTCTCCGTGAGCATCTGCCTCCTTGTCTTGACCCCCACACCTGGCCTTCACTTTGAGTTTTAGTCTAGAAAGGTATTTCTCAGCTTAACAGTCTTTGGGCCCAAGTCCATGCCTGTGCAGGGCAACCCCCTGTGTGTCAGGGGCGGGCGATTGGTGGGGCTGGGGGGGGGGGGAATGCTATTGTTGTTTCTGAAGTAAATCTTCAGGAATTGATCCCAAGTAAATCTTCAGGTTGGTTGGTAAATTCAACCAACCAACCTCTTGGTTTGCATCCAAGTTAGTTAAGCAGCGACACCACCCCCTGGCTTCTTGGTGGCTATTTAAATCTAAATAAATTCAAATCAATAAAAATAAAGAGTAAAAATGCCTGAGTAGCACCAGCTACAGTTCTAGTGCTCCACCATACCCTGGGGTGAGAGGCCACTGTTTGTGACAGTGCAAATACGGTATTCCAGTGGCCCTCTTCTATGGCAAGGATTCTCAAACTCCCCTCCTGGGGCACAATCCTTTGGGCCGCTGGTTATCTCCAAGACCCCTGGCCCCACCCTCCAGGTTTCTGGATAAAGAGATCTGTGGAGGGCCCTACAATGGGCACATCCCATGCTGCTGAGGTGTTCTGGAAGCTCCTGGGTGGTCTAGAGAAAGCCTCTTCTAGGGAATTACTCAGTTCTCATTTCTAAGCATCACAGCACATACAAGGAAGCTCCAAAATGTTTGTGGAAAACGCCCTCCTTGGTTCCCTCTGTGGCCGGCTTTCTCCATGTGTGCTTTTTCCCTCCCACTGGGCCCCTTTCCTCGTCTCTTGACTGACTCCTCTCATCTAGTTAGCAAGATACATTTCCAACTATACTCATCTTCCCAAGGATGTCTACACATGTTTACATGGTGCATCCACATAGAGGTGGGTGGATTACTCCCGAAGAGATGCATCCATCCTTCCAGGTCCAGGGGCTAGCCATGATTGGAAGAACCCGTAGACAGGAACACGGCCATGTTACATGTGGGAGCTGCCCTCTGTGTCCAGCATCTGGATGCTCCTCAAATCTCTGTTAATTGTCTCTGTGCATGTCCTGGAGTGGTGTTGAGGCACTTGCATGGAAAGCTCCGTAGAAAAGTCAAGTGTTCTGTGTACCTGCTCATTATCTATTTCCGTGGTTAGAGAAGCTGTCACTGCCATGCGCGTTGTCGTGTCCTCCATTTCAAACCCTGAATCTGCTTCACTCTTGTCTGTGAAGTATGACAGGGATCTGATGAGAACACGTATGCCTGCTTTTCACCTTAGTGACTGTGGGACAGAAAAGTTCCTAAGTGCCTCCAGAGTCATAAACTGGTTCTACTTCTCCTAACTGTGACTCATGCTAGTGTGTGGACTACCATGAAAAGCCACTGATACCCATGCATAATCCCCCTGACTCCCTGCCCCTGACAAAGACCACAATCCCTGTGCAAAAGCCCCAGCTCCCATGCAAAGCCCCCAACCCCAGGAAAAGTCCCCAATTCCCAATGCAAAGCCCCCCAGCTCCATGCAGAGCTCCAACGATTAGAGAACACTAAGCTTCTGGTTTTTTTAAACATAAAAAGAAATTGCTAGATGTAATTCAATATGCACTTGGCATATTGCATTTCTGTGACACTTCATAGTAATGAGATAATTACCATGGGTACAGTATTAGAGTATACATATTCTGATAAGTTACAGCTGTAAGAAATCAGTAATGGCCACTAATCATTCCATGTTCATTCTTTACGAATCTCAGACTAGAAGTTAAGCTACAGAGTTCCAACAAACCCTAAGATAAATTTTATCGTCATCACGGCTGCCCTATGAAATGAAGAGTTTATGAATACAATAGACTCCCTCTAATTTAAAATAATTTGGGTTTCTGAGTGTAACAGCTGCCTGAATTGAGAAAAGGCTGAAATTGGAGGGTAGTGGTAAATGTATAGTGTATGTAGCATATTTCAAAGTAACCGGCAATTCAGACTAGACTATCAAGCTGTTAGTAAATGAATGTCCTTGAGGAATTAGTTTAATTAATATATGAGATGAATTCATAATGCTTGTATCAATTGTTTATTTAAATTTAAGCCTCAATAGTCCTTAAGACCCATCTTGGTATGAAGTAGGTTACACATTTCTCTTATACTCTGTGTTCTACATACTCTGTTACATAGTAAGCTCGCTCTCTTGCTTTCTCTCTCTCTCTCTCTCTCTTTGGTAAGTGAAGATAAAAACCAAGTTGGCCCCTAGCCAAGTTACAACTAAAGACAAAATTAGCAGAAATTGAATTAATCAAGCTTTATTGCACAATGCATAGAAATAAGCAAGAGATTCACACGTCTTCGTTCTTTCACATTGAGGCCTCAGGTACATATTTCAGCTGATAATAACACAGGGCGAGATGAATCCTAGCAGGTCAGAGTTTGTTCATCTCTCACCAACCCCCATATTATCCAAGAGAAATCATAACATCAGAGACTTTTGTAGCTAGAGGAGATTTAGGGAAATAATTCGTTGAGGGCAAACATGGAGACAGAGACTAGTCATCGATCTTCTTCCCGAAGAGTTCCTGGGTGTTGCCCACACATTCAACTCCACTCATAGGTGCCTCAGAAGAAAGACCTGGCAATAATTCGCCATGGCAAACCAAGTGGAGCCCGTTCTACTCTGGCTTACGATGTCTCTGTGAGTTGAGATTAACTCGCTAGTAAGTTGGCTTCATTTTGATTCTTGGTGTTGAAAACACACCCCTTGATCATGAGGGAAAAGACCCTGACACAGGCCTCCTGACTGCAAGCCTGTCTGAGAGCCCCAGGTAATGCATACAGTCGTGGACATTCAGACAAGAAAGACAGCCCCTTCATTGAAGTTGAACTCCTCCAGAGTCCAATTATGCAGACAGAACCAGCCAGACTCTTCATTGTCACACACCCTTCTGTGAATGAGAGCCATTTCTTCCAGCTGTCTGTCCCGGTTCCTCTTGAGGTTCATTTTTTTAGCTAACTTGTGGTTCTTGGAACAGACATTCTCTGTGTCTGACCAGTGGCATGCATAGCAGCAGCATTGTCCAGTCACACCCTGTGTCAGTCCAGGTAGACTAGAGAAACAAATCCATAAATACTCATATGTATATAAGAATTTTATATACAAGAACAACTGTACATTAAGAAAACAGTCCAGTCCCTGATCATAAATCCAATATTAGCCCATATGTCCAATGCTAATCTGTAAATTCTCTTCAGATTCACAAAGCACGTGACAATCATAGGCCAGTGGGTGCAGTCTTGTATATCCAGTGGTGGTAGAAGCATCTCAGCACTGGCAGGGTTCGCCCCATGGCTGCTCAAGTTTCCAGGGCTCAGGGGTCTATCAGCATGCTGCCATGTGTCTTGTCAGCTGCATTGTTTTCCAGGGAGTGAGTTAAGAGAAATAGTGTCCCTGCCTTCAAAAAGGAATTACCAGATTTCCCAGAATCCTGAGAGAAGAAGGCCATGCCCACAGAGAGGTTTCATTGGCTCTCTCCAGATTGACAAGATAAACTGAAACCTTAAATTGACACCAAACTAGGTGACAGTCACACACCCACAGTTGGATTCTGACCCAGAGCAAACCTATATAGACTGTGAATCTCTCTGGTTGGATTTAAACCTCCAACCTTGAGGTTAGCTGTTAAATACTTACCTGACTACATCACCAGTTCATTTTCTAATAGACTCTGTGTTCAGTTGGCTTCTAGAGAGAAACAGAATCCTCGATGCTTGGATATATTGTATATAGAAAGACTTGTGCATCAAAAGATGGATTAAACAGTTGTAGAAATAGGTGAATCCAATCTGGTTCAAGCCAGGCTGCCCCTGGTTTGTAGAAGCTGACAGACAGGAGACAGGACGATGAAACAAAGACACTCGGGGGTACAGGCTGGTGGATACAGAAGTCTGAAGTTGGTCAAATGAATCCTCCACGCATAGCCTACTGAGAAGTCCTGGGCACAACAGGTGATGGAGGAACCAGGTGCCAGCGCCAGCTCCAGCAGAAGGTGAAAGGCCAAAGAGGATGCCACACTGCTTGACCTCTCATTTGTATATAAAAAGGCTTATGACATCACGGAGGTGTCAGCAGGCTGCAGCCAAATTGATAGGTTGAGCTCCACCACACCTACCCTTAAGGACCCAGGAGAGTCTAGATGACATAATCCATAACTATCACAGATCCCCCACGTTTTCACCAGCTGCTTTTCCCTGCTATCGCAGCAGCCCCATATTTGTCCACAAGGATTTGGGTGGCTGGGTTCGGGGAAATAGGCTGTCGGGCCTGTCTTCCGAGGTACCTCTGGATGGACTCCAACTTCCCACATTGGAATTTTCAGGTGAGAAACATAGCTATGTGTTTCCAGAGGGACTTCGACACTGGGAGTAAAATGAATGTGGGGCAGGCTGGGCATTCCCCTATGCGCCTTTCACCTTCTCGGCACCCAGCTCCCCTCCTGACAGAAGACACCACTAGGTGATTTATTTTAAATGAGTCCTCTATAGTATACACTAGCTTCTGCTTTCTTTCTTTCTTTTTTGAAAAAAGGAGTGATGTGGATCACTTCCAATAGTTATATATAGCAAAAGGTTATCATTACTAGGTCATAAGTTAGCATGGGGGTGACTTTATACTTTCTGTGGCTACCAACACCTTCCAAGTAAAGTTCAAACATATGCAAACACGCTCTCATGATCTCTTCCTCAGCCCCTTGCTGACACCTTCTCCCTTTCACTCCTGTCTTGGGGCAGGCCCTGGTACTTGGAGGTTGACAGGGCAATGTCAACATTTTGACTCAGTCACAGTTTGGCAGTTCCAACCTCCCTTGCAGTTCCAGTCTAATTGACAACAGACAGCATGGCGGGAGAAAGGCATGGAGCTCTGCTTTTAGATTATAGTCAAGAAAAGCCAGTGGAATTCAGTCCTCTGCTGTAACTCATGAGGCCAACATGGTTTGGAATTAACAAAAGGTTTTTTTGGGGGGCTTTATTCAAAAGAAGATTTATTTTCGATGTTTGCAATCCCTGGTTGGTGCAAACAGTTAACACACTTGTGAAAACCAAAGGCCTGCGGGTGTGAGTTTCTCTCGTTGCCACAGCAGAAAGCCCCAGAGATCCAGTGATAACTCGGTGGAGCGCAGTGCTGCTCTGACACTCAGGGAGTCCTCACCATGAGTCAGAAGTGACTCCTACCTGTTGGGATCATGTAGTGCTTTTTAGGGTGAATGCACTTTTGTATGTTGGCTAACTTCTCTTGGAACTCATCCACCGAAAGTTTCCATCCTGATTAAGCATACTTCTTAGTTGAGAACAGGGTATGTGAGAGTTGGCTATTTTCAGGAATTGGAACAAACGAGGAGCCCTGGTAGCATTATGTGTTAAGCTTTGGGCTGTTAAATGCAAAGTCAGTTGTTCAAACCCACCAGCCTCCCCTTGGGAGAATGAAGAAACTATCTGCTCCTGGAGAGATTCACAGCCTCAGAAGCCAAGTTTTGATGAGCCAAATCCACCCGATGTCACCAGGCTTTGATTTCTTTGGAGGGATGATTGAAAACTCCATCCCCCTTTGAATAAAGTGCTGGAGCACTGGTGCTGACCCATTGTGACCTCTGGGCACAGGGTAGAACTACCCCTTTGGGTTTCCAAGGCTGTAACTCTAAAAGGCAGTAGAAAGCTCCGGCTTTCTCCAGAGGCCTGCCTGGTGGATTTGAACTGTCGATCTTGCAGTTAGCAGTCTGACTCATAACCACTACCACCAGGACCACTACTTCTTAGAAGACTAAAGCATTGCGCACACAGAAGAATCAGAAAGGTGGTGTCAGGCCCTGCTCGTTTTGAAATGAGGAGTGCTTGATTAAGCCCAGGAAATCCCATGGCAACATGTCCAACTCCTGTCCAAGAGCTGAAAGCTGAGTAGCTGCCTCTCCTCACTGCTTAGGTGACTTTCAGGATTGGGGACCACTCTGTGTAATAAGATGAAGTGCTGTCTCCTGGCTTCAGGTTGGAGGCCTAGAAGCGCTGAAGCTTCCCCTGCTTACAGGGCAAGGGATGGGTCTGCCCAGCCTCTGCCATGGGCACGCCCTCTACATGATTGAAACCTCCGCCTGAAGAAGTCAGAGGGTATGGGGAAGCAGCTGTGTATGTGACTCTGACTGTTGCTATAACAACAGTACCTTGGTCTAATTTCTTGTGAAAAACGAATTCAGCTGATGGATTGGAGCCGGGCAGCCTCCCCCCACCCTCACCTCCACCCGAAAGCTCTGCTGACAGCCTCCAGAACTGGGCTATGCACAGACTGGGCGGAGCGCTGTGCATGCCGCAGCTGCTGGACATGTTTCGCCTATGCACAGGGTTGTGCCTGTGGGTGCCGTGGCCAAGGTGTGGCCTGTCCGGGAAGAGAATGTCTTTTGCTCTACCTTTTGGTACACAAAGTTGCTCTAAAAATACATCCGTAAAGGCAATTTCCTAGTTGGTCCATGGAGGCAATTCTCACAGCCATCAGCCTTGGTGTTTGAAACAAAACAAAAACAAAAAACCTGCTAAGAAATGGAAGTCTCCGTGTCAGATGCAGTCTAGAAATAAGAATAGCATCCACTTAGAGATGGTGTGTGTGTGTGTGTGTGTGTGTGTGTGTGTGAGAGAGAGAGAGAGAGAGAGAGAGAGAGAGAGAGAGAGAGAGATTTCTCAGAGGTAGCTGTTTGCTGCCTGGGAGTATGGCTTTATGCAAACTACAACTCACAAGGAAGGCCAATGTCTGACCACTTTAGGGGAAAATGAGAGGCTTTTTATAGACTAGGAGATCTTATTTCAATACTTTTGTTTTCCAAAGGGAAATAAACACATGCTGGGATTGCAGTCAGAAGCAGTGTCATGTCTGGGCGCTCTGGGCTATTCTGCATCCCCAACGTTGTACCGGCAGAGAAGGAAAATGGTCTCCTGGTAGGGGCTAAAAGCAAAAATGAGGATTTCTCATTGGAAAGCCAGGACATTTTGAGTAAACAGGGAAATAAAATTATTCCTGGTCCCTCCCCAAGGGAAAGAAAAGTGCTCCGGCCTCCCTGAAGTATTCCTCATCCCCGCCTCACCCTTCCTCCCAGCAAAGAAACAAATGGAAACCGCATGTTTCCTTCCAACATGCCTGTTCTCTAGTCTGCATTATTGGTGTAAGGGTCCCGCTGTGAGGGATGCAGATCAGACCTAATCTTCTCATTTGCCCTCTTCTTCCCTTACGGCTCCCCCTTCTTCCCCACCAACCATCTTCATTCTCCTTGCTTTCAAGCCCCAAATAAAACCCCATTAAGAATTTCAGATTCTAATACAAGGTCATGCGTAGCGCAGGCGAGCTTGAACGGAAAATGTATGCATGACTTCTGGTGAGCGATATCAGGGAACATTCCTGAGGAAATTGTTTCTTGTCCTTAAAAATAAATGTAATGCAATCCGTGAGGACGTGTCTGCGTGTGCGCGTGTGTGCAGCTGACAAGACCACGCTGGCTGGGCTCGGGCTATGGGATTGTGTGGTAGCTGCAGTTCCGTGGAGCTCTTGCTGCAGAAGCTGCCACGTGTCCCTGACTGGGATGTGCACATCTGCTCCCTCCTGAAGGTTCCAGGGCCGGGAGCTCTCATCACTTCTCAAACACATGCTAAATCTTCAGCGTAACATCTTAACTTGTAGAGGAGCCCAGCACGCTCCTGTAATCAGGCGGATCTGACTCAAAGACATCTTTCTGAGCCTGTCACGACACAGGTGTCTCAAACACCTCCCCAGATATTCTAAGCCAGGTGTGCTGGTGTTGGATCCTCAGAGGCAGGCGGTGTTACTAGCAGAACAGGGGACAGCCGAGCTCGGAGGGGCCCACAGACTGTGGAGAGGGCTGTGCTGTGTGTCCTCGGATGAAGCACTTCACCTGTGGGAACCTGGTTCTCACATACCTACCTGATGGTTCCTGTGAGGACCCAGGCCAGCAATTCATGGACAGGACTTTGCCCTCAGTCAATTCGAATATCATGTGACAATAATATGTCAGAACAGCTAGTGAGCAGTGAGCTACACGATCTGATAGAAACTTTCAAGTGTCGGCTTCCTACTTGGAAACAACGGTGGGAGGTTCAAAAGCTGGACGGTGTTGGTATCTGTGGAGGCAGCCGTGTCCGTTCTAATGAGCAGTTAATCACTCTGGTGGCATACTGATCTGAATTACATGTATGCAGCTTCCGTGTGGCTAATGATGAAAATGTAATGTAGTCATTTAACTGGAAGGAAGACAGCCAAGAGCTGCCTGTTAGTGAAGACCTGGACATGACAGGAGATCTTGGTTCTCAACCTTTAAAATATCAATGGCCCTATCTGCCACCACACGGGGTGTTTTAAATCATGCACTCCCACTTACAACATGTTGACAAGGGTTTCTACTCTGGTGAAGTGGTACAGTCTTGGACACTCAGAGGGGTAGTTCTGCCCTGTCCTATGACAGCATTGGTTCAGCATCGACTTGACAGCAGGGAGTTTGGTTTGGATTGGTGTTTATTGTTTTGCTCACCCCAGGTTGGCAGTTCAAACCACCAGCTGTTCTGCAGGAGAAAGATGAAGCTGTCTCAAAATTCTAAATGCCAGACCCTTAAATAGTCGCTATGATTTGAACTCAACTTCCTAGCAGTGGTTTGGGGTTTGGTTAAAGCCAATGTCAAACCAGACCACACTCACTGCCATCAAGTTGATACCAACTCTTAGCAGCTCTGTCAGGCAGGACAGAATTGCCTCTGTGGATTTCCAAGATGGGAGCTTCTTTTTCACTATAATTAAACACTTTCATTCATCCATCGTGTCCATCATCACTTTCAAAGCATTCTCTTCCCACTTGAGCCCCTGATTTCAGTCCCCCATTTCTCCCCCTCTCTCCGCTGCCTGCCCTCACTCACGAACCCTCGATAAGTTATCAATTATTATTTTCATATCTTACATTGCCCTCCGTCGCTCCTCATCCACTTTTCCATTGTCCATCCCCCTGGGAGGGGGTTCTAGATTGATCCTTGTGATCAATTCACCCTTGACTATAGCTCCTTACTGGAGTAGAAAGCCTGTTCTTTCTCCCAGAGCTACTGGCGGTTTTGAACTACTGACCTGCAGTTACCAGCCCATGGCGTAACCACTATGCCACCAGGGCTCCCTTTTTTCTGCCAAAGACCATTTGGCTATGTACACATCATTCACAGATCACCTAAAACTATCAACTTAAAAATTAGCCTGCTATATTTGATGATTTAATGTGATGACTGAAACCACTTTTCTTTGTAAGGCATGTGATGTTAGCTAGTAGTGATTATTTGGCTCAGTCATTCCTTACCCTTAAAATATTAAAATATACCTAAAAATTTAGCCACGTGCAAAGGAAAAGATTTAAAATATGTCTGAAGAGTAACTTAAATGACCTTATTCAGGCACACAGATTAAATTGGGTGAGCTTCCATGGTTCCAAACATAGAAAAAGAAGGAAGATGGCTCTAAGACTACACAGGACAAATCCACTGCTATTGAGTCACTTCCCACTTCCAGGGGCCATGCTAAGCATAGTGGTTGAACATTGGACTGCTGACAGCAAAATTCAGCAGTTCAAAAACACCAGCCATTCAGTGGGAGAAAGATGGAACTTTCTACTCCCTTAAAGAGTTACAGTCTTGGAAACCCACAGGGCAGTTCTGCTTTGTCCAGTAGGGTCACTGTCAGTTGGCATCCACTAAGTGGCCATGACTTCTTTTTCTTTTTTTAAATAGGACAGGAGTAGAACTAACAATAGGACTTTTAAGGCTGCACATCTCTATGGCTGCAGATGGTCCCATTGCTCCTCAACATGGCAGCTGGTGGACTCAAACCACCAACATTTGGGTTAGCAGTGAAGCACTTTGACCACTGAGTTGTCAGCATTTCTTTTTACTTAGGGATCAACTCATGTGCCTCAAATCAATTCTGATTCTTAGAACTGCCCCTGTGAATTTCTACAGCTTCGTCTTCCTCTCACAGACTGGCTAGTGATCTCAAACTCTTGACCTTGTGGTCAGAAGCCCAAAGCATAACCACTGCAACACTTAGGCTGGTGGTTATTCTGAACTGTTTTGAATCACCCTTCTAACTCAGGACTAGAGCTCCTTAGTGCCCTCCATTCTCTGGAGCCCCTCTCGCTATTATTTCTGAGACCCACTGAAGGTGGCACTCATATCTGGAGTGAGGTTTTCCTTCTGTGGGCATCTCAAAATGGAGACTTTTAACTGTACATATCTGGGACCCCTCCAGGGACTCAGCGCTACCCACTCACCAAGTCCAGGGAAGCTGTGTGAGGGTTGCGCAATATTCAAGCCGAAGTTTTAGACACACTCATTTTGTGTGTGTGTGTGTGTGTGTGTGTGTGTGTGTGAGAAAGAGAGAGAGAGAGAGAGAGAGAGAGAGAGAGAGAGAGAGAGAAGCAATCCCACTCCAGGCCCTTTGGGCTCCTGAATCAGAAATCATGGTGGAGGGACCAGGAAATCGGCATTTTCAACAGCTCACCAGGTAACTAGTCACATGAAAGTTGGAAAATCACTGGCCTAGAAAATAGACCCTCTAAATAGACCTCCAAAGGTCATTAGTCAGGGCCCTTAAATCTAGAAGAGAGTTCTGGAAGGGTTTTCCACACTATTCATATTCTACTAATTGAAATATCTAACATCTCTGTATTCCGGGTCACTTATCAAATACATTAAATAAGCAAGTCAAATTCATCCATGCGTTCATTTGCTTATTATCTGCTCATAGAATGGAAAGAGTATAGCTGTGTGAAAATTGATTCCAGCAAAATCATCTTCTGGTTGGACCAAAGCAGATCAAAATGATCAAATTGTTCTCTTTGAGCTTGTAAATTAGCTTTAGTATATCTCTCTGCAAGCTCAGATTCCAACTCATCTTCCCATCTGAGGAAATAAGTGCTTCTCCAGCAAGCAATGAAGGAGAGAGCTCATCCGTACTTTCCCTGGAAACCTACTGCTCTTACGTAGACCCTGACTCAAGTCAACTCTATAGGGCAGAGCAAAACTCACTGGGATTTCCAAGGCAGTAAACCTTTTTAGGAGTGGACATCCTAAAACGAGATGACCTTTTAAGACATCATTCTCCTGAAAAGTGGCTGGTGGTTTTGAGTTGCTGACCTTGCCGTTAGCAGCCCAACACATAACCCATTGTGCCATCATGGCTTCGTCCCCGGAATCTTAGAATCCTCAACATGTGTCAAAAGAATGGGTGGTCAAAAAAAAATGGGTGGTCCACAAGTCATTCCTAATATTTTAAGTCATCTGAAAGAAATTGCACATTTGCTCATGAAAATCCTATAGAGGCCAGCATGTCCAGTGTCTGCTTTAGGGATGATTATATAAACTCAGTGGGACTGTGAACCCTTTCTAAAGTGACCAGTTTTTAAGTGGGACACAATTGACCAGGGGGAGGAGGGGGAGTTCTTGATTAAAAATTTGGTCTAGATGGAGCAACAAAAATGTTCATAGAGGCTGAGCTCCGGTGGTGTAAGTGGTTGAGTGCGAGACTGTGGCCCGTGGGCTTGGTGGTTCAAATCCAGCGGCGGCTCTCAGGAGCAGTGCTGGGTAGCGCCCACGACCACCAGAGGGCAGTGATGCCCCAAAACAAAAACAAAATGTTCATAGAATGCAAAAATAGTATTGTAATATATTTATTTAATTTTAAAATGCTGCAGAACGCGGGACAAATTGTTAAAAAGCGGGACGTCTGGTCACTTTATACCACTTATTCATTGCTTATAATCCTGGAAGAACAGGGACCATGGTGATGGTGTGGTCCTCATTGAATTGCCTTGGGATCTTAGAGATGACTCTATGTTAAGATCAGAAGTGATTGAGAGGGCCAGCCAAGAGACACTCAGAAAGAACTAGCCAAACTGAACAGTGACAAACAGACAAAAGTTGTTTCCCCCCACCCCAGCCATGGCATCTTGGACCCACTGATGAATCTCCCCCTTCCTTCCATTTTTCTGTCATAAGATGGTTATAATAAAACCTAAATTGTAGTGTCATTTGGAGTAGAAGCTGTATGATAGTTTATCCTCCTCTCTTGCATCTTTAAGCCTCCATGACTGATAGTAGTATCATGACCATTATTCATGTACCATAAACCAGGGGCAGGACGAAAAGGGCTGCTTTGAATTTGCCTGTGGTTAGCTGCCACTGAGTCAACCACCAACAGAGTAAGGACATATATAATGCCCATCTACGAGGCTCAGTTTATACCCTTATGATCCACAGGGCTTTCAGGAACTGATTTTCAGAAATATATCACCAGGCCTTTCTTCTTAGTCTGCCCTATCTTAGTGTGGAAGCGCCACTGAAACTTGGTGCACATCATAGTTACTCCCAAACCTTCACTGAAAGATGAGTGGGAGCTGTGCATCTGATGCTGTTGCAGTCAAACCTGGATCTCCCATGTGGACGGCAAGAGTTCTCCCACCACTTTATTTGGACTTGCAGTTTGTTTGTTTTACACCCTGAGACTTGGCCCCAACTCACTAGGGGTTCTCAACCTTCCTAATGCCATGACTATTTAATACTGTTCCTCTTGTGTGGTGGGTGGCCCCCTGATCATAAAATTTTCGTTGCTACTAAATAGTTGTCATTATGCTACTGTTATGAATTGGGCAACCTATGTGAGAGGGTCGTTCGACCCCCAAAGGAGTCGTGACCCACAGGCTCAGAACCGCTGTTATAGATTGAGGTAGAACTGCCCCGTAGAGCAAATTACCAGGTTTCTGCTTCCATGGTGTCGCTGACAGATATGAACCACTGACTATAGGTTAAAAGCCAAGAGCTTAACCACTGCACCACCAGAGCCTCTTTCTGGTGCTACAAGTCTAAAGAAAGGAAAGGCCTTTGGGTCATGGATAGTTTGACATTGGAGACATGGCTCTGATGACCAGGCCTCTGTTGACACAGTGAGGCCATGTTCCTCTTTGTGAAAACATCATCTGTTCTTCCTCCTCCTCCTCCTTCTCCTCCTCCTCCCTCCTCCAAAGTGCTACCTCTTCTCTTTGCTAGAGAATCATTAGTCTGGTGCATGCCCTGACTCAAAGGTTTGCTATGTGGATAAAATAGGATCTTAATGTGAAAAAAGCTTTGTGAACCCCAAAGCACAAGCTATCCTGATTTCTCCTGGTCTGGGAGCAATGACATTATCCATCTAGCCTGTGTTTCTTCTCTCTCTTCCTTTCTGTCCCTCCCTCTCTCTATCGCACATGCACTCATGCGCGCGCGCACACACACACACACACACACACACAGCTTAGCAGTAGCATGAGACATACTGCAGATGAGAACCTCACGCTGGAGCCATTATGGAGGAGGGATTAGTTCCCTCTGAGTAATTGACGCATGATAGCGGCACATGCTGGCGTAAGCAAGTGGATGAACAACACACTTCAGCTCCTGGCCCCACAGCTTCCCTTAATAGGAAGAAGCATTTAGATGTAATAGCAGTAATACAGGAACAAGGGGCCTGGTGCTTAAAGGAGAGAGTTTCTGCACTTCTTCCACGAGAGCACAAATCATACTGAGAGGTTTCAGGCGTTGGAGGGCAGGAGGTTTAGGGGCAGCCTGGGATAGAACTCCTTGATGGGAGCCCCTTGAGTCCTACGGGAGGCTCACCAGGGCTTATCCCTGCACATAGTCAGCTGTCTCCTGCCCCTTGTGTGGGCTGCTTGTGAGGTACACATCGTACACACACAGGTTCTGGCTTCTTGCCTCCCTAGCGGCACGTAGGAGAAAATTAGTGGCAGACCACCATTCCATGTAGCAGAGGATGATGAGGCAGGCAGAAGGGGCTGCTGAGATCAGGCTGCTATTTTGGAAACAGCAAAAGAAAACATCAACACCCCACAGCAGTGCCTCTTTGATGATGAATTCCTGATACTCTGAAATGCTGAGACATGGAATATCCATCTGTCAGGATCTGGGTTAGAGGGGATCAGGGGTAGAGAAGGCCAGGCCTTTAAGGATAACGAAATTCACTCAGCAGCTTCATTCAGGCGACAGGCTGAAAATGCATTTGATTTGAACCTCAGCAATCCAGCCTCTGCTGTTCTACAATCTAGGCCATGAATGCATTAGCACTTGGACTTGGGCTTGAATTGCAAATTTGATTCTTGTTGTTCATATTTTACAAGCGAGGCCAGATGCCTGGATAACATGTCGGTTTTGCCTGCTGGGGAACATAAATGTCACCGTTCTACCTGCTTGACTTTTGCAGACCTGGGAACACCAGTGTACCTCAGTTGGAGTGGTGGCTCTGGGGGCCCCCGAGGCTTAATGGGAATTTCGTGGGTATGTGCATGAAGCTAAATGTTTTCTGTAGGATTTTCCTGCAGTACACCCTCACAGTAACTCCTTGAGCTAGGCATCAGCAGTCCACTTTAGAGAGAGAGAAGCCAAGGTTTAGCAATTAACACAAACCCAACACACTGCCTCATAGTCCATGTTGCCCCATGGCAGCCTTACAGAACAGGATGGAACTTCCCCTGTGGGTTTCCAAGACTGGAACTCCTTATGCTAGAAGAAAGCTTTGTCTCCAGAGCAGCTGATGGTTTTGAACTGCAGATCTTGCAGATAGCCCAAATCGTGACCACTATGTCACCAGGGCACCTTGTCTGAGAACACACTTAGTAATAAAGTGGAACTTCTTGGAATCCATTACCTCGTGCCCAAAATGGCTTTGTTAATGGTGGCCAGTAGCACTGAGAGTGCTGAGGTATTAAACTGACACAACCCTGCTAGTCTTTTCCATCGGTTTTGGAATATTTAGCACCTTTATTGAAGGTAGAAGATTGGAAGGGTGCCTTCAACTGTGCCTCCATCCCATGGAGTTTCCCTCTGCCTTTCAGCAAGCACCTCCCCAGTGCCTGTTCTTCGCTAAAGTCTCTCCCCAAAGCCCTGGGACTGACACTGTGAGGCAGTAAGGAAAGGAAAGGAAGAAAGTGATGGACTGGTCTGGTGGTTAGTATGTCCTACCTTCACAAGGTCTTTCTTAACTGGACTTAAAGGAGTCCTCCCATTAAATTGACATCACACTTCCCATAACCTCAAGTTCCATCATTCCCTTACTGAGAACCCAGAGTGTCTAAGTCACAAATTCAGTCAGTGGGCTGACTCCTGCTCTGCTGTGACCTCATCTCTTTCAGCACTATGAATTAGACAGTCGACCCATTCATTTGATGAACAGACGTTTATTGGCCATTGATGTGAGCCAGGGCATGGTTTCTATCTTCTTGGGGCATGCTAAACAGAAATTTAGGCAGTGTACCCCCACCATATAATAATTACATTGCTGGGGGCAAGTTGCTTGGGAATATGTGTTTGGGCATAGCCGACCTAGTCCAGGTAGATCAAGAAAGGCATGATTCAGAGTGGGGAAGGCATGTACGAGGAAGTGAAATCTAAACTCTGACCTGAAGGATGCATAGTGACTAACTAAAGGGGGTTGGGGGCAGTGAAGTGGGGAGAAAGGAGGGAGGGAGCAGGAATGAGTGTGTTCCAAGAAAAGAAAACAACATGCCCTGAGGGAAGAAAGGAAGGTTGACACATGGAAGGAATTGATTTTTGGAAATGTTCAAAAGTGTTTGGAAGTGACTTTTGGATTGGGGGGTGGGAAGGTGGTGCTGAGAAGAGGCATGAGGAGGCAGTGGGGGCGAGGAAGATGAGTGAGTCAAGTGAAGACGGCTCTCACTGACTTTAATGTAAAGACCACTGGAGATCAAAACTGGGTTACAAACAGAAAGACCCAAACATTTTTTTTTAATAAAAGGGTGATGACTATTCTCTATAGAAAACAGTTGATGGAGAGCAAACCAATGAGTAAAGAGTTCAGATGAAGGAGCGAATGAATGGCTACCTGGAGGAGACTCTTCCAACAACTTAGCAATAAGAGTGACAGAAGGATGAAGATGAGGGGATGTATTAAGTGATGCCTTGGGAGTCCAATTCATATTACTTGGGGATGCATATGATTGATGATGTGGACTTCTTTGAGGAAAATTGCTTTGTCTTTGACTTGGCTAACTGGGGAAATACTGAGATGGGGAATATGGAGTAGGTTTGAGTAGTAAAACATGAGAAGCACGACATTGGATTGGGAAGTCCTCTAAGTGTCTGTGAGTTTCAAAAAGGAGAACCTTGGAGATTGTAAACGGAACAGAAGAGATTGGGCATGATACATTGCTTGGGGTGGGAGAGGGGCTCATCTGCCTAATGATGATCTTTGAGGCTGTTGTGTTAGATAACATCTCCTTTGTGGTGATGCACATCAGGACTCATAAAGAGTAAACAATGATTTTGATATTTAGTTATCTTCCTTCTTTTGTCTGTTGCAGCTACAAGAGACTGTGAAAAGGAAGTTGGAAGGAGCCCGATCACCACTTAATGGAGACCAGCAGAATGGTGCATGTGATGGGAGTTTTTCTCCAACTAGCAAGCGAATCCGTAAGGACATTCCTGCTGGGATGGAAACCATCAACAGTTTGCCCAGTAACATGCCACTGCCTTCTGTTTCTCCTCTTCACCAACTTGACTTGAAGCCTTCTTTGCCCTTGCAGAATAGTGGAACCCACACTCCAGGACTTCTCGAAGACCTGGGTAAGAATGGTAGACTTTCTGAAATTAAACTTCCGGTGAATGGTTATAATGATTTGGAAGATAGTTTAACCATCTTGCAGAGCAAAGATCTCAAACAAGAACCTCTCGATGACCCTACTTGCATAGACACATCCGAAACATCTCTTTCCAATCAGAACAAACTGTTCTCAGACATTAACCTGAATGATCAGGAGTGGCAAGAGTTAATAGATGAATTGGCTAACACAGTCCCTGAAGATGACATACAGGACCTATTTAATGAAGACTTTGAAGAGAAGAAGGAGCCGGAATTCTCCCGGCCAGCTGCTGAGACCCCTCTCTCCCAAGAGAGTGCCAGTGTAAAGAGTGATCCCTCTCACTCTCCTTTTGCACATGTCTCCTTGGGATCGCCCCAGACAAGGCCTTCTTCTTCTGGTCCTCCCTTTTCTACTATCTCCACGGCCACCAACTTACCTTCTGTCGCCAGCACTCCTGCAGCTGCAAACCCCACCAGCTCACCAGCAAACTGTGCTGTCCAGTCTCCGCAAACTCCAAACCAAGCCCACACTCCAGGCCAAGCTCCCCCACGGCCTGGAAGTGGTTATCTTCTTAACCCATCAGCAGTGACCGTGGCAGGTTCTGGGTCAGGCTCTGTGGCTGTGCCCAGCTCTGACATGTCCCCAGCCGAGCAGCTCAAGCAGATGGCAGCACAGCAACAACAACGGGCCAAACTCATGCAACAGAAGCAACAACAGCAGCAGCAACAACAACAGCAGCAGCAGCAGCAGCAACAACAACAGCAGCAACACTCAAATCAGACTTCAAGTTGGTCTCCCTTAGGCCCTCCGTCTAGTCCATATGGAACCTTTGCTGCAGAAAAACCAAATAGCCCAATGATGTACCCCCAAGCCTTTAACAACCAAAACCCTATAGTGCCTTCAATGGCAAACAACCTGCAGAAGACGACAATGAATAACTACCTCCCTCAGAACCATATGAGCATGATCAATCAGCAGCCAAATAACTTGGGGACAAACTCTTTAAACAAACAGCACAATATTCTTACGTATGGCAACACAAAGCCTCTGACCCATTTTAATGCAGACTTGAGTCAGAGAATGACGCCACCAATGGCCAACCCCAACAAAAACCCCTTGATGCCATATCTTCAGCAGCAGCAGCAGCAGCAGCAACAGCAGCAGCAGCAGCAACATCAGCAGCAGCAGCACCAACAGCAGCAGCAGCAGCAGCAGACAGCAGCTCCCCCGCACCTCCAGGCTCCCAGGGCACACCTGAGTGAGGAGCAGAAACGCATGCTTCTCATGAAGCAGAAAGGTGTGATCAATCAGCCCATGGCCTACGCTGCACTTCCAGCCCATGGTCAGGTAAGTGCCAAAGTGAGACGCATCACCAGCAGTTCTAGTGATGCAATGATGCTCCCAGAGCTTCCGTGGTAGCTCATGTGGCTGGGTGCCCCCTGGTCAATTCCACCTCACAGCATCTCGAGAGGACAGATGAGCACTATGCCAGTGGGTTCTGAAAGCTGGAACCTTCACGGGCTTCACTGCTGTACCACTAGGGCTCCTGCTTGTACCACCATCCTGGGTCTGTAACTACCCGCAGTCATGTTCCTCATACCCTCCTGCTGTTGCTTGTTGGATTTCTTCCTGTTAGATTTGGAACAGGGTGGAACTTACACTTAAGGCCATACTGTGAGGGAGATGGCAGCACAAGGTCACAGGGCTGTCAGTGGAGACTGAGGTTGAGAGAAGGATGGAGATGGGAGCTGCTTGAGATACCTGTGGCCATTTCATAGGAGCCCTGGTGGTGCTGTCTGGTAAGCATTGGACTGTGAACTGAAAGGTCAGCAGTTCGGGCCCATCAGTCACTCCACAGGAGAAAGATGCATCTGCCTGCTCCTGTAATGATTGATAGCCTTGGAGACCCTATAGAGCAGGGGTGGGGAATGTCTGCCCAGAGGCCGTCTAAGGCCCACAAAATCATCCACAGCAGCTAACAGCACACTCTGCATCAAAGAGGAGGAGTTCCACCCACTGCATTTGGGAAATGTGAATTAAATGTTTGACCAGCATGGCCCACGAATAGAAATATCCCCATGACCCCTGGACAGAAGCCAATGTCCTCACCTAGAGGGTGGCTGTGAGTTGCAATCGACTCAGTGGCCATGGGTTTGGATTTGGAGTTTACAGCTGATTTGGGGGGTCCTGAAAATCCTTCATCTGCCCCACTGAATCATGAATAATTGGAAATTTCATTAACACGCTTTTCAAATGTGGAAGAGTTTTCTGTGGTTTCAAACTCATGTGGAGGATAGAGCTGTATGTGTGGGTGTGTGTTGATGATCCAGTGTTTAACCATGTGTCTCTGGTCTAGAGCCACCACAGGCTGTGTGAACCTCCTGGCTTGGCCCCAAAGTGGGAGCCCTCATTCACCCAGCTCACGTTCAGGAGAGGGTGAGGGTGAGGATATCTGGCCATGCTGTGTTAAATAGTGCCTGCCTTTGCCCACCCTCTTCCCTGGCGCCTTCAGCCTTCAGAGGTGCGGGGCTGTCTGTGAGACACCGAAACTGGGTGAGCATGCATTATACATTAGCCAGCCCTCCACCAAGCAAGAGTCGGTGCTCCTTGCATGTAACGTTGTTCCGCCTTGATGGAAAGAGGCAAGTGGAGAAAATAGGACCTTTCTGCTGTAGGCATCAATGCTGGGGGAACACTTGCTAGCCCAATTGGAGTCTGTACCCCACCTCCATGTGGAAAGCAGATGCTGACAGCCCGCGGGTGGTTCTGCAGTAGAGCCTTTGCTGTAGAGGCCACCACATTAGAACAGGCTCTGACTGGCGCTTGGCCGTGTTTTCACAGTTGGTGAATGAAAAGTACTGGGTAGCGCTGCTGGGAGAGCTTGTATCCGGGGGCGGTGGTTCATACGCTCTGTCTCTTGGTGTGTGTGCTCAGAGCCAGCGCCCACGTGTAATGGGGGCTGTCTGGCCTGATGGGGTGCTGCCTGCTGAGACACATCTGTGCTCTGTGGCTGAGTTCTGGCCCTTCCATTCCTTCCTATCCGACAGTCTCCCTGGACTTTCTTGCCTGCACATGCCAGCCGGCTCTAACGAAATTCTCTCTGGATGAATAAAAACACAACTTGACTGATACATGAACGGCAATCAGTAGCTGGTTAGAGAATGGGGGAAGAAAAATAATCATTGAAAGGTGACCCTTATGTGTGCTCATGGTTTCCTTACAAAAAACATCCCTGGGGTAAAGGTGGCATCATATGCATATCAGTGTTAAGTACAGCTGCACACACCCCCCCCCCCATGGGTATGAATAGCAGAACTGTGGGTGAAGGGAGACAACGGGCAGTATAAGATACAAAATAATAAAAACAATATATAATTGATCAAGGACTCATGAGGGTGGGAAAAAAGAGGAGTTTATATCAAGGGCTCAAGTTGAAAGAAAATATTTCAGAAATGATGTCAACTTATATACAAATATGTTTGATATAATTGACATATGGAATGTTATAAGAGATGTAAGAGTTCCCAATAAAATGACATTTTAAAAAAAGTTCAGAAGCAGGTGATACCCAGGGCTGTTGGTTCTAAGCCAGTCTGCCACCAGGTTTATAGGATGGCATGCTGTCGAATGGGCTGAGGTGACACAAGCTGTGCGATATCCAGTCTTCACCCACGGTCAGACGAGTGAGTGGTGGTGACTGCCATCCAACCTGCTCTGGACACGCCCACACACAGAGTGTCTTCTGAAATGGGCTGGCTTAGGCTGAAGCCCTTGTCATTGCTGGAACATGAATTGCAGGCACTTATTTCAGGTGCTTGCGCTTTTTGGACTGAACTGTGAGTGCTGGAGCCCTTAGCTGGAGAGGCCATGCTCTAGAAGGGTTCTGTCTGGTGAGGAAGCCAAAGTGGTGGCTTTCTGGCTCTAGCTTCCCCTTTCCTGTCTGTGTTCAGGGCTGTCAACATCTTCCTTTGTGAGTCCTTATTAGCATAATCAGTTCTTAATCTCATGAAGGGGCATCAACAAAAGCACATTTTTTTAAGGAACTATTAATTTGCTCCTCTTTGAAACAGGCTTCAAAATGCACAAAAAGACATGTGACTATCTTTCTGCAAACATTCTGGTCCGTTGCTTTCATGTTTCATCTGATCATGGTGCAGTGTTTACTTAGTCCTGAGCATCCTTAATTACACCAGAGGCAGGTACTTTGCACAAATACTAGCATGAATTACTGGCAAGATAGAAAATGTGCTTCAAGATTGGTTTAGTCAAACTGTGCTGCTCTTGATAGCTTTCATTCAGTAATTTGTGAGTTGATCAAGGTCAACCCTTTGGTTTATGTTTTTGAAATTTTAAAAACTGTAAACTAGATGAAGGTTTACAGAGCAATCGGTTGTCCCTTCAACAACTTATCTCCATTTTGTCTCATGTCACTGATGGCCATTGCCGCAGCCTGCCCTCAACTCTGCCCAGTTCCACTCTGTGTTTCCTGTGTCCAGCCCACCCTCTTCCCTAAGGCTTCCTGTCTTCCAAACTCTGTCTTTGGACAAAAGCTTATCTCAAATGGATGATGGTTGTAAGGAGTGCACATTCCCCTTGATTATTGTTCACCTGATAGACTACTTGGTGTTTGGCAGAAATTTGAGACACTTGGGTGAGTTCAGTTGCAAGACTGGGTGAATCAGACTCAGAACCTCAACGGTTCCACCAGTCTCTATCTGAGCACTGAACCTGGTCAGCTTTCTTTTTCACAGATGACTGGAGCACAGAAGTCACCAGTAGAAGAATACTATTGGCCACTTTTTATTCCTACAGCAGTAGAGCGGTCACATAGGGTTTTCTAAGTCTTTAGGAAAGCAGATTGTCAGGTGCCCCTGACTATGCATGGACTCACACTGCCAACTTCTTGTTTGCTAACCACTGGTAGTGGCTCAAATTTATTTTTCTATTCCTGATAATCACAAAACTGAACAATTTGCGTTGCTGCTTTTGTTGTTGTGTACATTTCTGTGGGCCATGAGTCAATTCCATATCAGAGGATTCTGAGACAAAGTAACCCATAGAGTTTTGTGGTGTGTAGTTTCTCTGGGAGCAGATGGTCAGGTGTATTCTCCTGCAGAGTCACTGGGTGGGTGTGAACAGTTAGTCTCTAAGCTGGAAGTTGAACAGGTACCTGTCTTCCACCACAGCATTTATTTCAAGGTGACCATTGTAGATGTTATTGTTGTTGCTAGGTGTCCTCGAGTTGATTCAGACTCACAGCCACCCTGTGTACAACAGAACGCAACGCCACCCAGCCCTGAGTCATCTCACAATTGTTCTTATGCTCAGCCACTCTATCAATCTGTATTGTTGAGGGCCTTCCTCTTTTTCACTGCTCCTCCCTTTTCCAAGTGTGACGTCCTTCTCCAGGGACTGGTCTCTCCTGGTAGCCTGGACCTTTGTAGAGAATGTTATTTCTCTGAGAAATACATGCAGTTTCTGGATATTTCAAAAAGGATAAAATCAAAACTAGAAGCAGTGATAAAAATTTAAATATTCTGTTTAGCAATTGCACTTTTCAGAATTTATTTACTATTCCTTATAATCACAAAGTTGAACAATTTACGTCCAATGATTGGTATTACTTATAATAAAGAACAATAACAAAATCAGAATTAGGTAAAATGAATTTCATGAAAATCATTACATAAAAGGATGATCACATGGAAATTCATGACATGGGTGAAATAGATCACAAAATGATTGGACTGCTATAATCCAATCTGAGTATTTTAATATATAAACAGCAAATAACCCAAATACATGTTGCTGTTAAGTGCTGTCATGTCAGTTGAGGCTCAGAGCATGTACCCCATGTCCCACAGAAAGAAACACTGTCCTGCCCTACACCAACATCAGAATTATTTTTACTATTTTAGCCCATTGTTGGAGCCACCATAGTGTCAGCTCATCAAGTTGAAGGGTTTCCTGTACCTGGCTGCCCCTCTACTCTTCCAAGCATGATGTCCTTTTCCAGGGACTTTTTCTCCTGACAACATACATGTCCAAAGTACATGACATGATCTCTCACCGTTCTCGGTTATAAAGAACATCCTGGTTACCTATATTTGGTAACTCATAGCGTTACTCCTGTCAGTCTTCTTCATATAGGACAGAGCCACCTGCCTCACACACCTGTCCCACCTCCCCTCCTGCGTGGTAAAGGGTAGCATTTCCTTCCCTTTCTGAGAGGGCTGGTTACTCATTCTTATTGACGCTGGATTTTCTAAACTCCCTGTTAGACATTTGTATGAATTCTATAGTCAGTAAAGATAACTTTTTTTTTTAACATTTGTGAGCGTTTTAATGAAACATTTATTACAGCAAATCTTCACGATACATCAATTTCACGTTGCCTCTTCAGAAGTTTAAAATAGTGTCGTTTGAAGAAAGAAAGCTTACTTTCCCAAGAGACCCATTTCTAAAACACTGGTTTCAGTGAGGTGCAATGTAAGTGTTCCAAACAAGCCAGAAAACCTAGCGTGCTGAAATGCACAGGAAACAATGCCTTTGATAAGAACTTTACAAGTGATTAAAAAAAAAATCAAAGAACTTGTCTGGAGAGGAAAGGGTCAGCTGACGTGACACTCAGGCGTGCCAGCAGACCTGTCCTAGAGGCGGAGGGCACTGCATTTGATGGAGAGGGGATTGCACTCCCCTGCTCCAGCGGTGACCCGGGGGCAGACAGGCACGTTGGCCTGGCTAGCCGGACTTGTCACCCACTCACGAGAATGACTGATATGTGTAACACTGAAGCCAGCACCCATACTTAGAGGTGAGGAGATAAGCCAAACTATACATGCGACATATACCAGGTACAAATGCTTGTCTTTCAATAATACAGTGGTAAGAAAATACATGAGCTTTTCGTAATTAAAAAGGCTAGTACAAAAACAGGAAGCGGGAAAGCTAAGCCACGGAGCACAAGAGGGGGCTATGCTTGCCTCTAATCCCTCCATGAGATTGGGACCTCAGAGATTTGGGGCCAGAGCACTCTCTTCACCTGGACAGGGCTTATTCAGAAAGTGCCCTCCCCACAGCCTCAGTGTGTCAGCGTGCCCCACTATGGACAGTGTGACGGGCCGCTTCCCATAGTTCTCTGATGCCTCAGGCAGGTAGGGAGGCCAGCCTGCAGGATGCACCAGGGGAGTGCAGTGTCCTCTGCTGGCGGCCTAATGGCTACAGAAATGAGCACACAGAACAAGCCTGGTGTCCCCAAGCCAATTCCTCCTCTCAGCGACCTCATGGGTCAGAGTGGAACTGCTCGCTGAGGCTCCTGTAGCTGCACTCTGAATCAGATTGCTAGGCCTGCCTTTCACAGGACCAGGGTGGGTCTGCATTGCCAAGCCTTAGGTTAGTAGACAAGCGTAAGCAGTTCGGGCCGTCACACAAATGGACAGCATTGTGGTCTTTGGGAGAGAATCCATTTTGGTAATGGGGACACCTGACTAAGACGGTACCTAACCATTGAAGTTGAAATGAATTGTTTTTCCCTATTCCATTTTCTCCCAAAGGTTAAGAGGTTGCATTTTACTGGGATCAAAGCCATAAGTTATAGACAAGTTATGTGTCAAGAGAATTTATTTGTACCTCTAGAACAGAAAGGGGCATCTAAGTTTGTGCAAACAATCCTTTTGAGAAATGCATCCTCGAACTATATTCTTCTCAATGCAGGCATTGTTGCTGCAATTTTACTCTTAGATTAAAAAATCCAGCCACTAAGGACATCTTGGCTATTCGGCTTTTGCCTTCAATGCTTCTGCTTCTCTCAGTGCCTCCTCTCTCAGATGTGCTTTCTTTTCTAAGTTCAGGCTTGTTAATGACTTGTTCCTTCTGGCAGCCTTCTTCCCCTCTGTCACCATGAAAATGCATCCGACCACGGTCAGGGCTATCATTAGATAGTTGATCTTCACCCGAATCTTGTTCTTGTCGGCATCCAGCATCTCAAACAAGATAGTCTCGGGGATCTCCTCTTCCTTTTTGAAGCGGCCCGACCAGATCAGGATCTTCCTCTCCCAGTCCGTAGGCTTGCGTAACGGCACCCCGAGGCTGTAGGAGTGGGATGGAGCTTTTGGACTCTCCTGTAGTTTGGTGCTAAATCCATTTATTCTCTTCAGAGCAGTGGTTCTGGTGAACCTTAGAGATGAGGAAATATTGCTTTCACGTAACCTAAAACAACTCCCTGTCACCAGGCGCAAGCTGCGGAGGCTCCCCATGGCCTCCTGCTCCGCGGACCAGCACCGCATGTCACAGGGTAGGTGGCAGCAGCGTGGGCACACAGAAAGCACTCAATGTCACGGAATGAGAAGTGGGCGGCGCTAAAGATAACTTTTTAAGGAGAGGAAATGGCCTATCATTTTTAAATTTTACATCTTGCTAATTCTTTAGAATAAAGACTTGGTTGGCCTCATATGCTGGTTGGCTTGAGATGATATCATTATGCTTTATTTAGTTCCACAATGTTAGTTGCAAATTTTGACTGTAGGAGAGCTACAATCTTTCTCCTATTCTCTCTCTCTCTCTCTGAAATTACTATTATGTAATTCTTCATATGGAGCCTTGGTGGTATAGTGGTTATGCATTGGGCTGATAACCACAGAGTCAGTAGTTCAAAACCACCAGCTGTTCCTAGAGAGGAAGACAAGGCTTTCTCTGCTCATAAAGGGTTACAATCTTAATGATGAATGCAGCATGACGCAATTGAGCAGAGAACCAGTGGAGAGGCCTGAGAGCACAACCCCAATCCCAACTACAGGGGCAGCTGTGCCCCCCCCCCCCCCCCCCGAGAAGTTTGCCTTGGAGATCAGCGCTGAAGCTGCAACTTGGGGAGAGAGATATGCCTGACGAGAGTACACGAGAACAAATGAAGGGGGAGAAAGATAGAATGAAGTACACACTGGCCCATGGAGCCTTCAGGACAATATTCCCACTCAGAACAGCCGATACAGAGAGAGGACCATATGGCGGGCCCCATTATGAAATACAGCTACCCTCGCTGACCCAAGGTTTTTCAGGGTCACCAATGAAGAAACAGGATCAGGATTATACCCTGTCTGGCCCAACCACACCATGGCAAAAAAATTAAGGGTGTGCGACAGAACATGGAGTTTCAGATGGAGCACCAAGGATATACTTTGGGGCCAGGGTGTGGCACCCCATCCAACTCAACCGGGAGACACTCCTAGAAGTCAATGATGAGACCTTAAACTATTTACAGGTTTTCGTATTGTTATTATCTTTGTATTTTTGCATGTAGGTATATATGCTGGACATTGGAGTTTGTTGTTTTTGTTGTTGATGTTGTCATTGTTTTGGGATTTTTAGTTGCTTCATTTTTGGATGTCTTTTTTTTTTTGTGCATGTTGCTTTCTCTGCTGGTCTATCTGGATGAGGTGGGATGGATGGGCAGTCTGGGGGCAGGGGTGATGGGACTGATGGTTCCAGGGTGAACATGGGGGTTCACTGACCCGGGGATGGTGGGGTAGTGGGTGGTTCAGGGTCAGTGGCAAGGTGGGTGTGGGAGGTCCAAAAGGGAGTGATTAAGACTAATGTAACAGAAAGAAAATATTGAAACCCAAATGGAGGTTGAATGTAATTGTGGGATGGGAAGAGGTATAGGGAGATAAAGAACTGGGGAGTAAGGAACATTTGTAGAGGTTTAAATACAGGCATGTACATAGGTGCATATATTTATGTTGTTGGGGAAATAGATAAATATGTATATACTTACAGGGTTAGTATTAGGACAGCAGATGGGCATTGGACCTCCATTCAAGTACTTCCTCAGCGCAAGAACATTTTGTACTATTAACTTGGCATGCTATGATGTGCACCTCTCTGACACGATCACTGAAAACAAATGTGTGAATAAGGAAAGGTGGTGAAGAAAGCTGATGGTGCCTGGCTATCAAAAGATGTAGCGCCTGGGGTCTTAAAGGTTTGAAACTAAAACAAGTGACCATCCAGCTCAGAAGCAACAAAGTCCACATGGGTGAAGCACACCAGCTTAGGGAACAAGAGGTGCCAAAGGGATGTTATCAGGTTTCAAGAACTAATAATCATAACATTATATGTTCACTTTCCTGATATCATCGCTGATAACAAATATGTGCATAAGCAAATGTGGTGAAGAAAGCTGATGGTGCCCGGCTAGCAAAAGATGTGGCTTATGGGGTCTTAAAGGTCTGAAAGTAAACAAGCGGCCATCTAGCTCAGAAGCAAGCCCACATGGAAGACGCACACCAGCCTGTGCGACCATGAGATGTCAAAGGGATCTGGTAGCAAGCATAAAAGAACTAAAAATTGTATCACTATAAATGAGGGAGAGTTCAGATTGAGGACCCAAAGCCCATCAATAAGTGAAGCAACATCCTTTTACAGAGGGGTTGCAGTGAGGAGATGAGTCAGTCTAGGTGCAGTGTAGTAGCAATGAAATGTGCAACTTTCCTCTGGTTCTCAAATGCTTCCTTCCACCGACTATCATGATCCCTCTTCTACTAGGCAGATTCAGCTAGACCAGGGGATGTACATTGGAGTTGGAAACATGGAGAATTTAGGATAGATGATCCAATGGGACTATGGGAGTGGGGGGAGTAGTGATACTGGGAGAGTGAAGGGATGGTGGACTAGAAAGAGGGAACTAATTTCAGGGATCTACATGTGACCTCTCGGGGGTGCAGACAATGGTGGGGATGCTGTGAGATGATACATTGGACAGTGTATGATATGAAGAGGTATTAACAATTTGTAAATTATTAGGAGTTCATGGGGGAGGAGAAACGGGGAGGGGAAATATAGGGAGCTGGAATTAAATTTAAAAAAAGAACTAGAGGAAAGGGGGAAAGGTAGTTTGTGCTGGGGGCTTAAGTAGAAATGTTTGGAAATGAATGTAGCAACATATTTATACATATACTTAATACAAATGATGTACTGAATGTTATAAGAGCTGTAAGAGCCCCTAATAAAATCTATATTAAAAAAAGAGTTACAATTTCAGAGACCCCCAGGGACAGTCATAAACTGTCCTGTACAGTGACTATGAGTCCATCAGTACTGATCTGATAGCAGTGAGTGTACCGTTTTTTTGGAGAGTCCTTCATTGATTGACTTTCAAAAATAAATCTCCGGGCCTTTCTCCTTAGATACTTATTCTTTTTTCTCTTTGTCTCTTCACTTGCCTTTTTCATATAAGCTTTACTCGCTAACCTTAATTCACATAAAACTTCAACTATCATATCATTGCAACAATTTTAAAAAAAAATCAAATCTTGAGCATTGGAAGTCTATCTTTTCCCTTTCTTTTTCTGTGCTTGATCCTCTAATGAAATACTCTGCCCCATGGTGCCTAACACCATGTCTCACATGCAAGAGGAGGGTGAATCAATCATTTGGAGGATAAGAAAAATCTGGGCCCAAAGTACATTTGCGGCTGATATAGAGCACAGAATGCATAGCACTGCAGTTGAGATCAGATGGAACACTGGGAAGGCAGCTCTGAACAGACTCCCGGTTATCTGGAACCAGAGCACAGCAAGTGGATGGCTAGCAAGATGCAAACTCCATCTCCGTCCGAGGAACAGAAACCGTGGGGTGACTATGGGTGAGCCACAGGCAAAGGACTGCTTGCTGGCCCAGAGGGTTCCAGCGCTGCCCGAAGTCTTTGGAGAAGTCCTCCCTGGGATGGGATGGGGTCAAATGAACCATCTCAAAGAGGGGCTGCTGCTCTTCAGTAGCTGCAACCACAGAACCAGAGACTCCTAGACTCACTGTCGCTTGGTTCTTTGCTTGTTTGCTTTCTCTGCGGCACCTTTTGTGTCGAGGTGTACTGATATATGCTCATTGCAAATGCAGTGTTGTCTCCTTCTCACTTCATTTGATCAAAATTCGTTGGCTACCTCTTCAGGTTGATTATGAAAGTCTGCTTAGCCGAAGAATCTCAACCATGAGCACAGAGCTGCCATGTCTACAGCCATCAGGGGACTCTCCGTGGAGTTATTTTCCTTAATGTTAAAGGTTCTGAGCCCCTTTGTCCACTTCTCTTAAAATCTCGACTGTTTCCTTGATCCCCGCCCAGAACAGAAGTGCACAGTCCAGATAGTCCAGCCAAGCACTCACTGTGCAGCGTCTACCCAGCAGTCTCCATAGCCACGTCCCAAAGGCAACGACTTAGTCGATGAACTTGCTTTCCTTTATTTCTCTCCCACAATGTGCTGTTTCTTTGGGTTTCCAATTATTCACTCTGTAGCTGAGGATTTAGTTCCCTTACACCACCAACTACAGACTGTCTTCCTTTACCCCTGAGGTTTCCCTTCCTCTCTGCTTCATCCTGTCAATACAACTGGGTGCAATCTCAACCCCCAAACTCCCTGCCCTCAAGTCACTGCTGACTTAGAGTGACCCTGGAGGACAGTAGAACACCCCTAGTGGGGTCTCAAGACTGTAAGGCCTTATAGGAGGACAAAGTCTCATCTTTCTCCCTTGGAGCAGTGGATGGTTTCGATCTAGTGACCTGTGCTTAGCAGCAGCCCAACGCATAACCACTACACCACCAGGGCTCTTTACCCACCACAGCCATCTGGGTGTGAGGACCAGCCTCCGTTGCTATTGTCATGCTCCTGCTTGGATGTGTTGATGTGGTTTTACTCCTTGATAGTCTCGGTTTTGGGGCATTGGAAGAAACTTAGCACAAGTGGATGGGAAAGAAGCGCTGACAAAGGAGATGCTTCTGAGGCTTCCTGCACATGTCTATTTAAATGTTACACAATATCTAATGTGTTTAATCGTATATATGTACAGAAACCGAATATACTGTGCAGAAAAATCTCACAGTACTGTCTCTAATGTTTGGCACTTAGCAGAGTGAGTTTCTTGAAACCGAAAAGTGCTCTCCTAACATAAACTTGACATAGGTCCAGGGTGCGCATTCAAAGCGGCAGCCAGTGCACCTCCTCCTCCTGTTATACTGGCATACAATCGGGCGACTATAACTATTGAGTACATTTCAAAATCTTGGAAATATTGACTTACTTCAAGGCCTATAAAAACAGTTTAGGCTCTGTGACCCTCACTGAACCTATAGTATCTGGCAACTCAGAAGCAAGGTAAAATATTGACAGAGCACTCATCACTGACAGAGCCAGGGCCGCCCAGCTGAGGGGGAGCAGCGACAGAACTGCTACAAGAATCTAGATAATAAATGAAATGCTCCTCTGGATGGGTGGCATAAATCATTTCCATACACATCTGGCATATTTTGAAAATCCTGATTGATATTCTGTCAGAGTCCCAGATATATGAGGCTAAGCGTAAACAGCAGGAGAAGAAACCGTTTTATAATCATAGTGTGGAAGTAATGCTCTAACTGGCTCCCTATTTAAAGACAAACCCTCTTCACAGGTTTCATGGGACAGAAATATTCTCATATGCCAAGAGTGATGGCCACCCTTCACGCAGGGGTTGCGGAGTATTTGTGTGCCTAGGATTCACCCAGGGAAATGGCTTAAGATGCTGACCATCGCACTCCACTGTCCAACAGGCTGCATCAGTAGGTCTGAGAATGAGGCTTGGGCATGTGCATTGTACAAAGCACCCCTCCTAGAACTATCTATGCTTCCTAAAGAGAGGGCAACTGATGGAGCTGCTGCTAATGCAGCCTAGGTGAATTTCATTGGTGAAATACGGCAGCCTTTGTCTGTGGACCCAAACATTCTGCCAAATCTAAAACGTGTCTCATTCCAAATGAAAAAACTAGCTTCCTCGCTGCTGGATGGATTTCTTTTTCTTCTTTTAAGATAGAGGGTTTTTGTGGTCCCTATCTCGTGAGGTGCCATCAAATCAGTTATGATTCGTAGCAGCCCAGTGTACAGCAGAGAACACCGCCTGGTCCTGCATTGTCCTCACCACTGTCATTTTGCCTGAGCCCATTGCTGTCCATCCACATTCTGCCTCTCTTTGGGGGCCACCTTTCTACTTTCCCAAGCAGGGTGTTCTTCTCCAGGGATGCCCAATGACATATCTCTCCTAATAGCATGCCCAAAGTCCTTGACAAGAACTCTCACCAGTATCGATCCTAGGGAGCATCTGGCTACCTTTATTTGGTAAATCATAGAATTACTCCTGCCGATTTTCTTAGTAGGGCAAAACCTCTCTCAAACCTGTTCCACCTCCTCTCCCCGCTTGGTGAAGAGTAACATGTCCCTTCCCTTCTCAGAGAAAGGGTTGGCTACTCATTCTTCCATGTAGCATCCATGAAGGAGGGCTTGGTCATGTGCCAGTCTGACCTTCTTGAGAGCTCTGGGAAGGGACACTGCAGCGGACTAGACCGTATAGAATTGAAGGAAGCGCAGGACTTCTCCCAAGTACATTTGTAGGACCTGCGGGTGCTCATACTCTGATGCATGAAGGATGTCATCCTGACACCTTCATAGGTGTTCCCTTCCTCTCCAGATGTCTCGGGCCCTGCCCGATGCTCCTCAAGGGACCTGTAGTGCTTTCACACATGAAGAGAGTAAGTTAGACTGCTGGTTTGGTTTGGTTTTGCCAACAGTTGCCTACAAGCAAATGGCCCTCACACAAGTCAAGGCAACTATAAGACTTGATGAATCATACCCTCTCTGTGCATCAATGACCTGACAATAATTGTGTGGATGATACAGGACCAAGTGCTGGTTCATTTTGTGGTAGATGGGGTCAACTTGAGGGCGCCTAGCTACAACAATAAACAACCCTATGTACAGTCTTTCTAAAATCTCCAGTCTCACAAAGGCAGAAGGAATGCCCAGATAATTAATCCAGAATCGCCGGTAGGAGCCCTGGTGGCATCGTGGTTATTCACTGAACTGCTAACCTTGAGGTCAGCTGTTTCAAACCACCGGCCACTCCTCCGAAGAAAGATAAGGGTTTCTACTCCCATAGAGAGGGATAGTCTGGGAAACCAACAGGGGCAGATCTACGCTGTCCTCTAGGGTTGTCAAGAGTCAGAATAGACTCCGTGGCAAGGGTCCAGGGCGGTGGAGACTTCTTGGGGAGGTAAAGAGGAATGAGTGTTGTCAGTAGAAGGCAGTAGGCGGTTAAGTGCTGCCTCACCAAGTCCAATGGGGGGTGTCATGGACAGAGAAGCCAGGAGATGAGCAAGGATACTTGGCACCAGATGAAGGGAGGGTGGAGGGGAAGGCATTTCCAGTGGAGGCAGAGAGCTGCTTCTGCCGTAGACCCCACAGAAAGTGTTCATGGCGGGGAATTCTGACATGACATTTTAACTGAAGCAGAGCTTGATGACTTGCTAATATTTGAATTGTGAAGCAGTATGGCTCTTCCTCTCTGAATGTGGCTATTGATATTCAAGGGAAAGCAGGAAGAAGCAGAAGGAAGAAACCATCAAACTTGGTGATTGAATAAAAGACACAAAGACATGGAACTGAATCGACTTGTAGGGTCTTAAGGTTGATCCTAAGAAGGGGTAATAGTTTCAGGAAGATGATGATATGTAAACAAAAATATCAAGCCACATTTGTATTTAAAAGCTACTCAAGAGCTGAGCCCTGGTGGCGTAGTGGTTGTGCGTGGGACTGCGGCCCACTGGGACGGAGGTTCAATTTCAGCAGTGGGGCTGGGCCTCCTACTCCCATCACCAGAGAGCAGTGATGCCCCCCCCCCAAAAAAAAAGCTATTCAATACAATTGTTTTTTACTTTGTTAGTCTTTGGATTTATACTTCCCATTTGCAAAGGTACACACTCCTCACTCTATAAAAGGTGTGAAGTGAGCAATTTTTTTAAAGTTTGCACTAAATTATCTCATGCTCTCCAGTTGGGTTTTTTTATTTCATTTTTTTCCAAGTATTTATTTTTCAAAAATTCCTATTATTACTTAGAGTAGTAACAGACTATCATGGGGCCCCTTTGCTGATAAGTATTTACTTGGGTGCACCTTTCTATGATTTGAAAAAAGACCGTCTCTAAAGACAGTCATTACACACATAGCCAGGTTTGCGGCTCTAAAACATAGTGTGTCATCACAGCAACTCAAGTTTTTCTGCAGGCATCAAAGCTCTTTGAAAACCCTCTGTTCTCATGTGCAAAGGTGTTCTGGGACAGCTTAGTTACTGAGCAACTTTCTAGAGAATTCATCTTTTCATGTGCCACCAAATGGTTTGTGTCAAACCCAGTGAAAAAAGGATCACAATGTCTTTCGTGTTAGTTTTCCTTCCGATATCTTGTCCTGATCCGTCACTATGATCCATGACATTGCACATTTTACCCATACATTTTTATTTTCTAAGCAAAAACTACTGACCTTTCATAACACCCAGTCCCATCACTATTAGCATCATGACTCCCTGAAACAGGCTGGATTTGCAGTCTTGCATTTTTTCATTGCTTTGGGAGCAGAGATGCTTAGAGGTTTCCATGGGTTTCTTTTGGGTGAAAACTGTAGCCAACTTCTGGAAAGACAAGTTCAATGGGCTTGTCCAGTCAGCTCACGGTTGCCAGTTTGCAGGACCCAGCTTCCTAGTCAGTGGTGACCAGAAGCTCTTCCCTGGGATCAGAAATTGATTCTGCTAGTCTTTCCTGCACCTTATGAGTATAAGTGGCATGGGGAAGGCAGGTAAGGAACTTTGCTCCATGTAAACAGTTTGCAATTGGCAACTTGCCTAAAGGTGAGTGGTTCAAAACCTACTCCAGACCAGCAGCTCCCTGGATGAGAGGCTCAGCCATCTGTCCCCATAATGATGAATGCTGATAATCCGGGGAGCAGTTCTGCTCTGTAGCATGGTCGGTGTGAAACGGTCTGCTCCTCTTTTCTCCCCACACCCTCCTAGTATGCTACTCTCTTTATTAGTCTTCGCCAGGGGGAGGGGTTGTCTGTCCTGTATTCCTTATGTTTCAAGCTTTTTTCTGTACTAGTGTATATGTTCTGGTGTAGCCAAATTTGTAAGGTAGATTTGGGGTCATGATAGTGGGGGGTAGGGTGAGGAAGCATTAAAGAACTAGAGGAATGGTGTATGTTTTGTTGGTACTGTACTCTACCCTGACTGGTGACCCTTCTATAAGGGGATGTCCAGCAGGTAGGCTTTGGGTCTCCATTCTGCACTCCCCCTCGCTCTCATTGATATAGTTTTTTTGTTCTGGGTCTTTGATGCCTGATACCTGGTTCCATGGACATCTCATGATCACACAGGCTGATGTGTTTCTTCCATGTGGGCTTTGTTGCTTTTCAGCTAGATGGCTACTTGTTTATCTTTGAGTCTTTAAAACCCAGATGCTATCTCTTTTGATAGCCGGGCAAAAACTGGTCACAATGATCAACATATAACCCCGTCCCAAGGGGATGGACAACAGACTGGAGAGTTGCCTTCCCCAAGGCTGAAGTTTGTGACAGTAGCACTGAGTAGGAAGCATCCTATTAATGTGGTGGAAGGGCCTTGGGAAAGGGTTTGGCCTTTGTCTGCTGCTCGATGCAGGGACAGGCTCAGGTGACCCAAACTCTTGTGGGGGCAGACCTGTCCAATAAAAGTGAAGTAGGAGCCACAAATGCCACTCTTGCAACTTAAACAAGTCCACTGGACACACAAGAAAGAATATGTTTTTTTTTTAAAGGAGCACCTAAAATCCATTTTTAAATGTTTTTAATATATATATATATGATATGTATATGGGAGAAGCTTATATAAAAGAGAAATATACATTGAAAAAGCATCCCAACGCTGTCCAGTCCAAGGTTATAAGTCTGATATTAGCTCATATGCCCCATACCAAGCTATAAGCCCTCTTCAGACTCACGAAGCACATGCAATGACACCAGGACAATCACAGGCCTGTGGGTGCAGAGTAACCAGTGATGATAGAAGCTTCTCAGCGCTGGTGAGGGTGTCTCAGTGGCTTCTCAAGCATCTCAGCACTGTCAGGAGTCTCTACATGGCTTTTCTGGCTTCAGAGGTCTGGTTCCATCAGGGTCAGCCCATGTGTCTTCTCCTCTGGGATGTCTCACAGGGAGTCAGCCTTGTGTCTTGTCAGGAGAGCATTCTCCAAGGGACTGAGTCATAAGTCTCTCACATCCAAGGGGGAAAGACAACCACATTTCCCAGAATTTTCTGGAGAAAGCCATGCCCACATAAGGTCTCATTGGCTATCTCCAGACTGACAGGTTAGACTCCACTCCTACACTCCCAATCTTGAAACTGACACCGGATTACATGACTGCCACAATCCTCCATGTAGCGGTCCTGAGGGTCAGATGGAATGGGGAATGGGTATGAGAGCTGGGACGAGGTTACTGATCAGGAGGAGGGAATCTGGGTTCTCTGAGTGCATTGCAATAGTAGCAAATGAAAAGATAAAGTGGGAGTCAGAGAGATTCTGGTTCTTTTGCCAAGTTTTGGGTTCTCTGGAAAGAAATGGATTTTTTTTTTAAAGCAAGCACTCATGTACAGAAGAGAAAAAAATCTTGTAGCACCTAGTTTTCAGGCAAAGCATCTGATTTAAAGAGAAAAGACCCCCACCTGTTGGATTCTTTCCAGGACTCAGAGGTTCGATCAATGTTTGCTGTCTGATGGCCAGCTTCTATCCTTGATTTCTTTCCTTTGTCTCTGTATATTTTGTCATTGTTGGTAGCATTCTTGACTTTCTGTGTTTTTCTATGGGGTTTTTTGTATACAAAATCAAGGATAAGTGAAACTATAGAGACAACAACTAAAATAAAGGTTCCTAAAGGGTGTAGTTGGGGAGGTAGTAGGTAAAGGGGAGCTGATATCAAGGAATCGAAGAAGGAAGAAATGTTTTGAAACTAATTGGGGTAAAAAATGTGCAATACTGCTTGATGTAATTGAACCATGGAATGGCATGATGTCTTGATTAGCTCCTTGAGATGATATTTTTATTCAATGATGATCTTAACACAGGGAGCATATTGCACCTGGGACTAGCCTCACTTCAGGTGTTTGGAAGCCACCAGGTGCCCAGAAGCTACTCTGTTGGAAAAGGACATTCTAGAACAAACTATGATGATGAAGAAGAAGAAGAAGAAGAAAAATTACTCTGTGGCAAGAAAGGCAATAGACAGGAGCAGAACTGAGGCCAAGTGCAAAGGAGGCAATGCATCTGTGCTGTTCCTGAGCCTGTGGCACTCTGCAGCCCTGTTTAAAGGCGGGTAGTCTAAAACTGTGCAGAATGGATTCATGCAGATGAACATAAAAAGAACAACTTCCAAGGCCACCAGACCATGAACCTCATCAGATGGAAGACGCAAGAATCACTTCAGCTCCATCTGAGGACAGAGACCATGGAGAAGGTCCTCCTCATCAGTCAAAATAAGGCCATACCATCCATTGCTCAGATACAAGTTCAAGTTGAAGTGGCAGAAAATTTAAAACAAGTGCACAAGAGCCAAAGTACAAGCTTCAGTCTATCCCACCTAAGTTCAAAGACAAGTCAAAGAATAGATATGACGCATCAGACGCTAAAGACAGAAGACCAAACAAATTATGGGTTGACATCACAGACATCAAACATGAGGAAAGAAAAAGATTATTAAAGAGGCAGAAAAAGTTGGGAAAGGTGGAGCCCAGAAGAAACTCTGAAATCTTCTCTTAAGCAGTCACTAGAGCAAGTGGAAAGGGAAAAAAAAATCAAAGAATGGAGACAAATATTTCAAAGGGCAGCTGGAGAAGACAGAGTAAAATAATACAATGAAACATAAGGATCCTTCACAGCAGAAAACTGAAATGAAAGAACACATTTGCGAATCCAGTAGTACTAAAGAAAGAATTCAGGCCTCAATTTGTAGTGTCAGAGGATCTGATGGGCAAAACACGCAGCGGAAAATCTCAAGGGAAACTAGAAGGGAACACACAGTCACAGTACCGCAAAGAATTGATCAGTGTCCAGCCATTTCAGGAGGTAGCATAGGATCAAAGACCGATGATACTGGAGGAAGGGTTCCAAGCTGCTTTTTGATGAGGGGGCAGAGGGGATACCCCGCATGAATTAAAGAATGATCAACTGAGGTGCTCAACAAACACACACAGTAGTGAAAGCACTTACTTTCTATTCCGAGAGATTTGGTAGACATCTACTGGGTCAAGCAACTGAAAGAAATCTATATAGATACCTATTCCAAAGAAAGGTGTGACACAGCAGAATGAGGAGATTACTGAATAATATCACTCATATCACACACAAATAAAAACATGGTGAATGTACTTTTAAAAAATGGTCACAGTGGCTACTGAGAACTCCCAGAAAGTGATGACAGATTTAGAAGAGCTGTTGCAATGAAAGGTGTCAGAGGGATGCTGGCTTACAGCAGAGAATACCAGAAAAACGTTATCTTGTGGTGTTTTTTGACTGTGCAAAGGCATTTGATGGTATGGGTCGTAGTGAATTAAGGATACTGTTGAGAGGAAGGGTTAATTCCAGAACACTTGATTCTGCTTGTGAGGAACCTATGCATAGATCAGAAGGTAGTTATTAGAACTGAGCAAGAGGAGAGTACATGGTTAATAATTAGGGAATACGTTCTCACCAAACTTACTTAATCTGTACGCTGAACAAATCATCATGAAATTGGACATTGTGAAAAATACAGCACTGGGATAGGAGGAAGATTTCAGTAACGGTGACGTGATAGGCAGATAACAGAATCTTGCTTCTGAAGGGGGAGAATTCTTGAAGCACTTGTAAGAATAAATAGTAAAGACGACAGCTGTGTGTGCGAATTACACCTCAACATAAGAAAAACAAAAACACTGCTGGACAAGGAATAAGGGAGACCAAAGAAGAATGAGTGCACTTGGATTATGGAGTTGAAGAATATTGAATATACTAGTCTACTGAAAGAATGATTTGAAAGAACCACAGCCAGAGCTGTCCCTTAGAAGCAAGGAGGGTGAGTGCCTCTTACCCCCCTTGACTGTGTGATCTAGAGGGACCAATCCCTGGAGAAGGACATCATGTTTAGTAAAGTGGAGAGTCAGCAAAAAAAAAAAAAGGGGGTGGTGGTGGTGGAGCCTGAACAAGATAGATTGACACAGTGGTTTCCACAATGTGCTTTCACTTAGCAGGACTGTGAGGTTGGCATTGGACCAAGCAGCATTTCCTTTTGTTGTTTGTAGAGGAGTAGGCCCCTGTGGGTCACTGCTGACTCAAAGGAACCTGACCAGTAGCACTGAACTATCCCCGCTTGGTTGAAGGCTTTACACCTGTCCTTTGAGCTGTTTCTGAGTGTCGAGCAGCACCTGTGCGACACTGTATCCTGAAGCAGGTGCTCTTCCTCTCACTGTGTCGCTTCCTGCAGCCTCCCTCTGGCCACAGAGCCCCCCTGGAGCCTGCAACTCTAGAGAGCCTGCCTCTGTAGGCTTTGCATGCTTGTCATTGGGATTCACCTATCTGTGTGGTCTACTCCATTCAAGCACTTGAACGTCATATGTGGGTATGGTGGTAGCTTAGGGAGAAAAAGAATTCACGATGTGTTCGTCCGTACCCTATATCATCAACATGGAAGATTTGTGGACAGCCTTGGGGCCATATAAACATCTTGCAGAAAGGTCAGAAGCATCTGACCTTCTATTAGCATGTCAATGAGAGTGACTGGTGCTCTGGGCTTGTTTGCTAGGGTTTTGATGAGCTTCATTAATTATGTTGAGAAAGAGAAGTGTACAGCTGGAGAAAAGCCTCTTTCGGTCCACGAGAACATGAGTCATTGAACAGTTGGCCGAGTATAAAACTGAGTGTCTACCGAAAGACACTCAGGTGCAAAGACAATGCCCTGAAACACCACGAAGCAGCTGTAGTTCTCTCAGCCTTTGCTCTGTCCTAGATCTCTTGACTTGAAAACTGACTTTTCATGAGTTAGCCTGAGATCAGCTCAGGAAATACCCTGGGAGGGACGTAGGATTGGTGAAGATTTGACTGTGAAGCTCGGGTGCATGTTCAAATCCCATCTTCACCACTTCCTTCCCTCCAGAACCTGGGGCAGGTTACTTAACCTCTCTGAGATTTCGATTGCTGCATCTAGAAAAACAGCCTTTACTACCAAATCATCTCTTGTTCATGGTGGTGCTCCAAATGCTTTCATCTCTCCAGAGACAGGTAGCCAGGACTGCTGGCTGTGGCACTGCTGGTTGTGTGTGGTCCAAGAATCTTAGGTTGGTGGTTGAGCTGAAGCCCGGTGCCTTGATGGAGCATGGGGGTGGGAACCTCATCAGTACGAGCTAACCCACACCCTAACTACAGAGACACAGTTCCAGCCCTCACATGAGGGGTGAGATAAGTAAATGTCTGACCAAATATAACAGGTTGACTTTTAAGTTGATAATTTTATATGGCCCTCCCTCAAATGGCATTATAAATATTCCAATGGCCCTGGGCAGGAAAAGAAGCTTCCTTCTTCCTTCTAGAAAATAAAGGCTGTATATAAAAGTTTTTTTTTTTTGGGGGGGGGAGATCCATTATCTTTTGCTTCCACTTTTCTATGAATTTTTGAAGCCCCCTTCACTGTGTGTGTGTGTGTGTGTGTGTGTGTGTGAGAGAGAGAGAGAGAGAGAGAGAGAGAGAGAGAGAGAGAACAGGGTTATTATGGCAATTCTGTGTGTTTTATGTCAACATTTAGGATAGTATCTGACCCTTAATATATATTTATTACATTTCAAAAATTTAGTGGGCTTCTATGTGCTTCACATTTTAAAAATTCATCTTGGAGTATTTAATTATGTGGTCTTTCCCCCCTCTAAACCAACTTTACTTTTTCATAGAGAATATTCTAAATATGTGGATGTGTAGGTATTGTACACACAATGATGGGAGATCTTGGGAAAGCAATATTATGCTTGGATATTTGTGAAAATTATATAAACAGAGACTACACACAAAATGGCAAAACGTGTGCTATAATATTCTCTTTTAAAAGTCAACAGCAAGTTTTTTCACAGCTGATCAAAAGTGCTTCCTTTCATCCTGGTCATGACAAGATGGTTCCTGACACTACCTTGATCGAAATGAAAACTGCTTATTTGCTGTGCTTTCATGTACAATAGGAAAACTTCACCTTCCTCTGTGCATGTGTGTATGTTGATGATCTTTACCGAGAAAGCACCTCCAAAGATAACCCACCTGCCCCTCCCCTGAGTTTCAGAGGGCTTATCACTCTCTGAGTGCTTCTAGAACCTTTCATGACAAAACCCACTTGTTTTTCTTAAAATTAGAGAGTGAGAAAGGTGGTGTGATCTAATTCAATGGGAGATTTATAACAACTAGTTTTCTTCTACAAGAGTAGGAGATGAGAAGGGAAATGATTTTTCAATGTTTTTGTTTAATACAACTTTAAAAACTGTACCACAAGCAGAGCCAGGAACGAGTTGCTCCCGAGTCTGTTGGACTCGTGGTGACACCCTGAATAGAACCGCCCTGCATAGAGTGCTCAACGGCTGGGTTGTTTGGGTTTTTTCCCCCCAGAAGGAGATCACCAGGCCTTTCTTCCAAGGCACCTCTGGGTGTTCTTGAACCTCCGGCCTTTCAGTTAGCAACTGAACACATAACCATCTGCAACTTCAAATAAAGAATAGGTCTATCAGAAAGACTGTGTGTGTTTTCTAGTGTGGGGTAGCACAGTATCCCCCAAAGTTAGCAACAGCAGACATTGATTGTCTTGAGCCCTTCCTGAGGTCCTCTTAGCTGGGCTAAAGCTCTGCAGGCTCTCACCTGGGGCTGCAGTCCTCTGAAGCGCAACTTCTCCGATGGCTCACTCCGGGCTGTTGACCCAGCAGGGCCCTCTGCACCGTGTTGCCAAATCCTCTAACATCCTAGCCGACGCAGTTCAGGGTGTGCAGGGGAAGCCCGTGGATCTTTTATGACCTCATCCCAACGTTGCATTCACCAGAAGCAGGCACACTCAAGGAATGGGTGGGATGAGGGTCCACCCTGAGGAGGGGTGTGAATGAGCCTGTGGACCTGCTTTAAACCACCGCAGGGAGCCAGAACTGCCGCTGGCGACCTTTCCTAAAGTCCCTCGGCCATCAAGCGCTGGCAGAGGGGCGAGGCAGCCCGCAGGGCATGGGGTCGAGCTGGCTTGCTGAGTGGTGAGGTAGGCAAAGTCAGCGTGTTCATTATCTGGACAAATAAACTCCCTGGGCATTTCGTTTCTTTCTACACGCGCGGAGCTGGGTGGAATCATTGAGTGAGGCCTTGTGGCTGAGAATGACGAACAGGGCTGTGGTTTCACGTGACTCCTTTGCTTATACTCAAGATAAGAAATAAGCCTACAGGCACATGACCATCCAAGCCATTATCCCTTGCGTTTGTAAGGCCTTCTCTAGCACCTCTTATAAATATCTCCTCTTGTCTCTGCCTGTCTTTCCTCCCGGAGGACTTGCATCCGAGAGGTCCAGACACGTGTGGAGCTGCCAGCCCGGTCTCCGTGCACGTCCTGGGCCTTCCACCTCGGAGCCTCGTGCTGCCGGGATCACCTCGGTAACTTCCTCTCACCCACTGTTTCAGGGGCCACAGCGGTGCCATCCGCTGGCTGCCTCTCACCACGTTTGCAGCCTTCACAGCAGCAGGCGCGCAAGCAAAGCCCTAAGTCCTGCCGGCTTTTCTTTCCCGGTGTGACTCACCTAGCAACATTTAGTGAAGACCGACTGCACACAAAGCCATACCCGTTACTGGGTGCAGCATAAAGGAAGTCGGAGACCCAGCCCACCCCCCTCTTGAGAAGTGTGTTCTCTAGTAAAAGCTGGATTTTAGAAAGGGGAGGGGGGACTAAGCACTGTAACCCCATGCAGATGCTTGATTATATTCAATCGATTGACATGTTGTCTCAGTGACAGTCATGGAATTCATGGGCTAGCCTTTGGAATACCGTTTGCTTGAGAACAATAGCTGTCTTTTGGATGACTTACTGCAGTCCAATTGATCCTTGCTGGGGAGAAGCTGAAGGACGGGGAGAACTGCCCCTGAGGTTTCAGAGACGGCAGCTCTTGGCAAGAGTAGAAAGTCTCCTCTTGGCCCCTGGGAGCAGCTAATGGTTTGGAACTTGGGGCCCTGGGGTTGGCAGCCTGACACAAAACACACTGTGGCACCAGGACACCTTCAGGTTTTTTTTTTTTTGTTGCTAATTTCATGTTTAATATTATCAAAGGCTCTATACATGCCTTAAAAAACCATATATATATATATATATATAATCAGCATACACATCCATTATCTGGAGAAATAAAGTACTCCAACATTTTAAAAATTGGGATCTAAGACACATTGGAATTTCAGCGTGACTCAGGTTAGTTACCTAAATCTTCACTGAACTTTTAAAGTTGAGAGATTGAGAAGTTTCAAATATAATAAAGACTTACTGCCACATTCAAGTTGGAAATGGACACCTATCTTTCTGTTTGACTTCTTTCTGTAGTTGAAGTATTTTTCCATACTTTACTTTCTTAGCACAAACATCTTCTCCATAATTCAGTTATATATATATGGTTTTATTGACATGTAATTCACATACCATACAGCTTAAATTTTTATAATTTAATATAACATTTCAAATATATTTAAACTCATTAACGATAGTTCTACTTTCAGCACCTCAGTCAACTTCAGATCTATTATTATTATCTCCCTGTTTTGCCCCCAACCTCTCCTGTCATAATCTTAACTAATGCCTTGCTGTTCTATAGACTTACCTATGCTGAGTTTTGTGTAAAGGAAAGCTTTCTAGTAAAAACAAACAGCAAAAATCCAGCAACTACAACAGAATAGAACAAAGAACCTCAATCCCGAAGAGAGCAGAATGTAATAAATACTAGAACAAGTTGAAATGGGTTAAAAAGAAAATCAAATGATAAGAGGCGAAATTGTATCCTGGCTATATCAGCAGAAACTCACATTATATCCACTCTGTCAGATAAGACTGATCATATCCTTCATCAATGGACCAAGGGGATTCAATGGAGCCTTAGTCCACGGGGGTGAGGTTTGGGTCTTTCACTGTCATCCATAGCCTTCTGAAAACTGAATGCTCAGAATTTAAGCTTTCATATAGTCCCCCCCCATCCGATCTGAGATTTCATTGTTAATAATTCTTTCATCATGTTGGTGGGGTCCTTCTTCCTGTTGTGAACCTTGCTGGCACCGCACTTAAATGGCTGCTAACTTTTAGACCAGGCTTTAAGGCTCCAGATGCTATTCTTTCTGATTGGTGGGCCTCTGTGACTTTTTAGCACACTTTGCTCTAGCACCCCTCTTTTCAGTGAGCTCTTCACGAGGACAAGTGTTGCTTTACAGGCCCCTTCTCTCATATGGTATATATGCATGGATATGCCACTTGCAAAACTTTGCCTGCGTCTGACTTTCGCATCTCATACGTACATATCCCCCAGTTCGATGAAAATTCAAATGTGTTTTTTAAACCAAAATAAAGCATTTGTGAATGATATGTTTTTTAAAAAGCACATCCTATCAATGTAATACAGAATTAGCTACACTAGTAACTGACAAGGAAGGGGGCAATTTATTGTTTGCTTGTTCGTTTTTTTTTTTTTCAAAACCTCCAGCCCTATGCTTTGATTTATGCTTTCTTGAGCGGACTTTGGCTCCAACAGGAAGTGAGGGGATTGTTAAGGGTCGGCAAGGAGGAGAGTGTGAGCTGAGGAGGCGCAGAAGACTGGGCCCTGGAAGGCAGACCAGAGAGGGCAACAGCCTGGCACTCATTAAGATCTAGCTTGTGATACAGAAGCAATGGGTAGTCATTGTGGGTTTCAGAAAAGAGGAGAGTACTATCTTGATCAAATTGATTGGCAGGAGACCTGGCAGGTATCAACACACCTGGAACAAAATAATTAGGAGTGATGGAGTGACCCTGGAAACAGACCCAAAGGAAAAACAAGGAGGGAACAATGTGGAAGGGATCCAGGGCAAGAACTAGGAGATAGAGGGAATCAGAGTCAAGTTCGACTTCCCAGCCTCTCTTGTTTATTGTATTTTTGCATGTAGCTGCAGGTATAAGTAATGCATGTGCATATAACTGACAAAGGAAAGTAACTCCATTTTCCAGGTTAAGCAGTTTGCAAAATTGTATCTCAAACCCAGGAGCCCTGATGACATAGTGGTTACATACATTGCTAACTACCAGGTCAGCAGTTCAAATGCACCAGCAGTCTGTGGCAGAAAAATAGGGCTTTCAACTCCTGTAAAGAATTGCAATCTTGGAAACTCATAGAAAACACTTCTACCCTTCCTTATAGAGTTACCAGAAGTTGTCATTGACTCAGTGCAGTGAGCTGTGTTTTTTTCTTTTTCTTTTGTTATCTCACTGCCAGTCGATTCAAACTGTTAGCACACGGTACATCTTTTTGGGGAGCAGATAGCTTCATCCAGAAACCTGCTGAGTGGCTGGTGGCTTTGAACCTCCAACCTGGTGGTTAACAACCCAGGGTCTAACGCCTAATACCACCTGGGCTCCTTAGAATCTACATAGCACATGTTATTTGTGTACAAATGCAGTAACTTTAAAAAACTGAGACTAGCATTCTGTTACCAAAGCCAAGACTGACCCAAAAGGATAGTTGTAGCATTATTTGGTTTGTCAGGTGCCCATTCAAGTAAGGATATCATTTGGTGGGGAAAGAAAGGACTACAGATGTGGATTTTAGCTTTATCCACCACCAGGGGTAGTTTAAAGCCTATAACCCAAATAGACCACTTCATGAGAGATGCTGACCATGAGAAAACATTTTAGGTTCTAGCACTAGCTCTCAGGAGAGAGCTTGAGTTTATATCTCATAGAAGTTAGAATTACACAAGGATAACATGTGTTATACATGAGGAATACTTTTATACATATTAGCATTTGTATACAGATATATGTCTGAAAAATATCTGAAAACTCATTCATAAAACGTTAACCCTAGCTAGGTCAAACTTCTAGAATTGTAAGTATCTGTTTTCCTTTTTTTTTTTTTCGATGTTTCATAATAAGGTAAAATCACTTTTAGATCCTTGAGGTAGAATGAATGACAATAGAATAGATTTTTTTAAAGATCCAAATGTAGAACAAGAGGAAACCTTAAAATAGTGTTTTCAAATGAAGAAACTGAGACTCTTAAATTTTAGGTGATTTGTTTATTAATATTATTCCTAATAAATACTTAAGTGTGCAATTTTTTAAAACAAAAATTTGTGGAAAATTTCCATTCTCTCTGAATTCTGTTTTCCACACATGTTTTGAAGTCCTCTCCTGGTATGTCCGTCTGTGTTTTTTGGTTTTTTGAACAGTGTGCTAGCATCTTCTGATAGAACTTGGTTCACCACAAAGCACTTGCTCTCAATCGGAGGTGACTCTGCGGCCCTCCACCCCCAAGAAACATTTGACAATCCAAAGGTATTTTTATTTGTTACGAGGTATTGCTTCTGGTCTCCAGTGGTTGGTCAAACATCCTACAGTACACAGAGTCGTCCCCCACCCCACCTATACAAAAAAAGTATCCCTCTCCAATGTCAGTAGTGTCGAGGTTGAGAACCCTGACACCATACTCACTGCCTTCTGGCCAAGTCTGTCCCACCAGGACCCTCTGAGACAGAATGAAACTCTTCCTGTTGGTTTCTCAGACTGTAGATCTTTTCTGAGTGGAAAGCTTTCTCCAATAGAGTCACTTGTAGCTTCAAACTGCTGACCTTGTGGTTAGCATCCCACTGTACACCCCATTAGACCACCACTAGCTACTCTCCTGGGAATAGGAGCCCTGATTGTCAAGGTTATGCTCTGGTCAGTACAATCAGCAGTTCCAAACCATCAGCTGTTCCAAGAGAGAAAGATGAAGCTTTCTGCTCTTGTAAAGAACCCTGTTCTACAAGGTCACTGTACTCAATGATAGTGAATGGGATCCTTGGAATGTTCTGTGTGCTATTGTGATTGTCGTGATTGTTTCATGCTGTCCCGGGGGGTCTGACTCAGAGTGGAACTCTGCCCCATCCTGCAGCATCCTTGTCATTGTTAGTATGTGGGGGCCCATTCTCTCCATCACTACTCTAGTTAACCAAGCATGATAGCATTTTCCAGGGATCGGTCTCTTCTCACAACATACCCAAATCACAGGAGACTTGATATGAATCATTTCACTTCACCAACTAATTTCATTAGGCTTATCAAGGGAAGCAAACTGTTCCCAGTCCCAAGGCACCAGCAGTAGGCAGGACCTCAAACAAAGTCCTTCGAAATCCAAGCATGAACCCTTAAGCTTGCCACATTGCATCCCCATTAGAACAAACATCTTCCCTTGTCAGGATCTTGGCCTCTTAAGCTTCCAAGTCACTAGGAGTCCTAGTGGTGTGCTGGCTGCCCGTCGGGCTGTGACCTGACTGGTTGGCAGTTTGAACCCACCAGCAGCTCCTCGGGAGGAAGAATGGGCATGCTCCTTTCTGTAATCTCGGAAACCAACGGAGGACTTGCTAGCAGGCAGCACAGACTGGAGGGCAGTGAGTTTGCGGTTTGCTTTTTTCTTGGTTTGAGCACATGATAGCTACTTAGGTGTACACCACCACTTTTCAATAACCCATCCTCTTCATCACCTCTTTTCCTATAGTCCGGCTAGATGGAGATGGTTTTGTTTTTAATGTGCTCTTTGTCAGAACAGAAGAGTTGGGAGGTGGCTGGTTGTACAAATAAGAGCTGGTGTTTGGGGGACTGTGGGGTTTAGGGACGTGAATAAGCCTCCTGGAAACATGTGAGAACTAAGGGCCTGGAAGCATCATGAATGTAGTTTTCACTCTGGTATGAATGGCATAAATGTTTGCACACCAACTTATTCTCATCCAATTTCCTGGGTCTTCCCACGTTTATCTCTGTAGAAAATTCCTGTCTTTAGCGTGCCACCTAGCCTCCACCTCCTTGTCATGTTCAACAAAGAGCACTGAATACGAACACAACCATTTTATTGTTTTTAGAAAACTGACTTCCTGAGGTCCTTAAAAACATAGATCAACAGCAAGGCGGATCAAAGTGCCTGCTTATCAGCTGGGAGGAAAGGGTAGTATTTTCCATGGACAGATTCCTGCTCTGCTTCCACCATCAAACCCTTCTTTAAGAAAAAGAAAAATTATTTAATTTGCATGGTAAGATGTACACAACCAAACTCATACCCACTCATAATCTCTGCACACACTGTTCGGTCACATGCTTCAGTTTGTGTCATCATCCTCTGTATGGCTTCCTCACCATGAATATAGACCCCCTGCTCATCCGAGCTTCAGCTGGACTGCGGTCAGACTCAGCTTGTATTGTGGCTGTGGGGTGCCATGGAGTCACTGCCGTCCCAGAGCCAGAGGCCCTTTGTCCAACAGAGCAAAAACCTGCCCGCCAGGCACCATCCTCGCCATTGTTCCCAGGAGGAGCCCATTTTTGCAGTCACTGTGCCAGTCCATCTTCTTGAGGGCCTTCCTCATTTTCGCTGCTCCTCTGCTTAGCCAACCATGGTGTCCTCCTCCGGAGATTGGTCTCTCTCAATAGCATGTCCAAAGGACGTGTCTAAGGAGCATTCTGTCTGTACTTCTTCCAAGACAGATTCTTTGGGCAATCCCTGGTACTATCAATACTCTTCAGCAGCACTATCATTCCGATGCATGGGTCCTTCTCCAGGCTTGCCTAGTGGATTTGAGCATTATCTACATGAGCTTCCACACTGAATAAGGAAGTCTGTATTAATAGTGCTCCTAACAAAACTGTATTCATTAATCAGGCTACCCTGTTATTTACACTAACAAAGCCTTCATGGGATAGTTTCAATTCAACTGTAGGCATTATTTCTGGGTATTAGTTTGAGGGGGTCTCCCAGTTTCACTGATCCACTCAGTGTCATTACCATACAAGTTTGAAGTTCTGTTCCATGATTTTCCCTGTTTTGATGAGGATCCATTTATTGCATTAGCCTTCTCATCCCCCTCCCAACTTTTTTTAAATGGAAACTTTGGATTTTCAAGCATTTTGCCAGTGTCGGTTACATCCCCATGATGGCAAGAACTGAGAATGCTCATGACCTCTCAAGTCTACCTTTCCCCCTTGCTTTGCTTTCCATGTGAGCAGGGGATGGAAATTCGCTAAGGTTGGCATGTGCAGAAATACCAGGGTGCCCCACCCATTTCCACACGAGATTATTTTAAGCAATAGCATGTCAACAGTAATAAATAAAATTTCGGAGAAAATTTGTATTAAACCTATGTGCATAGGAAAAGACTTATTTTAGAATTTTCTTCCCGTCAGCTTTTGCTGTCAAAACTGAATGTTTCTTTTCAGTATCAGAGCTATCACAGGTGGAGAAAGAAAGTTCATTTGCATTTTCTATCCTGTTTTGATTTTTTTAAAGAGAGAAATTTATAAATGTGTTATGTATATACATATTATTTATTTGGACATCAAGTTGTAAAGACAAATTGCTATCTTTTTTGAGACCACGTAATCGTAATGCTTCATTGTTCTATTCACTTCCTTATTCTATATGTTTCCTTATCTGGCCACAGAGCTTATTATAATCACTGTTTAATGTGAGAAGGCAGAGACTGAGAAAGGCCAAGTGATTTTTGTTCTGTTTTGGGGCTTATTTTGTTTGTTTTTCAAGGACACATGGCAGAGTGAAGATTTGAACACAGAAACTGAATCCAGTGCCCCGTGTTTGCTTTACCTCCATGAAAAACTGCCTTCCAATTGATAGCTTCTACCTGTAGTTCAGTAGTATTTTTTTTCCTATTTCAAAGAGTGAACTGCTCTGTATTAATTTAGCCTCGTGGTATTCAGCTGAGTAGCTGAGTGCAATGAATTCATAATATCAAATGATTCTTGAATGATCCTGGGCTCAACCTTGCACACACATCCTCTGTCAACAGTATTGTGCCAAAGTCCTGCTAAAGCTGTAGCTTGTCCTCCTTGAGGATTGAAGAGGGACTGCTAGGCAGGCATCCTGTTTCTAAATAGCCCCAAGTACAATCATAGAAACCAGAGACTGCTTCCAGAAGTTTGGGTAAAAAGAGTATGTGTGTGTGTGTTTCCTTAAAGTAGCCAACATTCAGAAGGAATCTTTGTGGAGGAAAGTCATCACATTCCAGAAGAATCATTCTGGTATCTTGAAACCCGAAACTGTTTGTAGATGCAGGCGCTGCATGCCCCTTTGTTTAGATACCCATCCCTTCACCCTTGACTGCATCAGCTATGGAAGCTCCAGCAAGTTACCATTTCTCTGGAATCTTATCCAACTCTTATTTGGATAAAATCCAAATATAAATATGGTTTCATTTCAGTGTCTCCATCTGTGAGATGGGGATAAGAAGATATTCAAAGTCATTCATTATTGTCATTAGTACTACTTCAGGCCGACTCTTAGAGGAAGGGGTCATTTTACTGAAAAATAGTACAAGATTCTGATTCAGTTCTTGCCACACCAAAACTCACTGCCATTGAGTCTGTTCTGACTCATCGCAATGTGAGAGCACAGGGCGGATCCGCCCCTGTGAGTCCTGGGAAGAGAACTCTATAGAAGAGTGGAAAGCCTCTTCTTTTTCTCAAGAAACAGCTGCTGACTTCCACCCTTGGACTTGTCCTTAGCTGCAGGCCAACTCGGAACCACTTGATCTTTAGCAACAAAAGGCCTGGGACAAGCCTCCTAGCTGGGGAAGTTCCAGCTTCTGCTTGGCAGAATGGCCATCTCCCCGGGCAGATCAAAGAAGTGACTGTAAAGCACTTGGTAGCCAGCTGATACTCCACAAATGGTCAGACTAACCCTATGGGTGAGTTATTTCCCTCCACCCTGAGAGCCGTTTCTCTGGCATTCCCCAGCTCCAGAGGTTTTTGTTTTGTTTTTAATTTTTATTTTATTTGAGTTTTGACATATCTTAAATAGCACATCCATTTAAGAATAGAATGAAATCTTCAGCAGTAGCATTAGAAAAATACAGATTCCTCCCAAAAATGGGATAGAATGGCAGAAGGTTCATAGAAACACACCCCCAGCACCCACCCCCAGCCCTAATTCAAGCTTTGCTGGTCTAGTCCCAAGAGTGTAACAGATACATGAACAATTCTCTACTTGTAAAAGGATGTGTGGTAGTATAGCATTGCAACTTTTCCCAGTATCATTAAAATAGAATACTACTTACCAAAAAAGAAAAAAAATCATTTTATTCAGAACATTCCAGGAATGCACTTATTTCATTAAGAGAAGCAAGCCCCTTTTACCAAACATATTTATCAAATGCCTATTATGTGCCTAATAAGGTGGTGGGTGTTAGAAGGAACAAAAGAAGCTTAACATGTGGTCCCTGCCCTCAGCATTTTCTTTCTAATTGGAGAGGCAAGTGAACAAGGCAGCATTAGATGTATTAGCGCTATATGCTCATATAATCAAGTACTAAATTGTGTATGCTTGTGTGGGTGGGTGCACAAGCCTCACATATCATTCTCTGACCTTGAATTGTACACAAATCATTAGCGTCAAACTGGAATTGCCGACTGCACTCCCACCTCTCGTCTCTGCTTGGCAGACTTCCATCACAGCCTCTCCCTGGATGTCTGAGGCACATTCTTAAAAAGGGGGATCAAACAGCACTGTAAGGCAGGAAAAAAAGGTATTAAGAAAATAAGGGCTCACCTGTCTGAAGGAACAGCGGGGGTGCGGGTGGGGGGCACGCGGAATGAGGCTTTAAGTCCATGAGGGCAGTTCTATTCCAGTCTGCCGAGCTGCTTGAAGGCGGGATTCATGTGATGGTGGTGAGTTCGGTTTGGGTGTTTGGTCTGTTGGAGGCCCTGAATCGTGCCAGTGATTCCCTGCTCAGCAGCTAACCCAAAGGCTGAAGGTTCAAGCCCATCCAGACGTTCCTGAGGAGAAAGGGGAAATAAAGACAGAAGCATCAGCCATTGAAACCCCTCCTAAGTCTCTCTTGTGGATGATAGTGTAATCTGGGGAATGGGTAAAAGTAAAGATTGAACCATATGATGAAGACAATGTTGCTGAATAGTCCATGTGAAGATTATGGAAATGGCAACTGTTTTCTTAAACATGTATTTGCTACAACTAGAAAGCAAACAAACACAACAGAAAGGATGGGACGTAATTCTCTAACACACACCAGGACCACTCTGGCTAGGGTCACCTCCAGCGCACCTTATGGTGTCTGTCTGTGGCTGCCACTGCCCTCTGCTTCCCAGCTGGAAGCTCTTACTAAAACCAACAGCAGCATATTTTTCCTGTGTACACACTAGCCAGTGGGCCTTTGTCACCCACCCAGGAAAAGAGGTAATACCAAGAAGACAACCTGGCCTCCACCCAGATGCTCCTTAGGAAAAAGAGGAAGAAAAAGAAAGAAAAACCAGCCTTTGAGTTAGCAGCTAAGCAGTTAACTGCTGTCACCATTTGGGAACTCCAAAGAGAGGAAAGAGGAATCAGTTACATGGAAGGCTTACCCTTGGTGACAATGGTCCCCGCCCCAATGCATGGGAATTGAACACAGAAGACCTGAGAGATGACCTGGTGATGAGGGACAGGCAGGTCCCTAACATGGATGGGATATGAGGCAAGAGCGGGAATGTAGGTGGACAGAGTGAGTGCATCCCTCATATTTGCAAGTGTGCATCAGGTTAATAAACTACTGAGTGAAATGTGTTCTGTCTTCCTGCCTTGACAGACTACCTGTCTCATCTACCTGTCATCCAAGCTTCAATGGAGAGTCTTTGCCTCCTAGGGGCTCTGCAGCCTGTGTGCCTGGACCACACAATTGCCTTTCTTTCCCCCGTCCTGCATGGGACTGCAGGGTTTTAACAGACACTCACAAGACCCTTCAGCCTGCACCGCAGTGTAGTGTGGTTCTGTGGCTCATCCACTAGGTGTAGGGTGCCCCGTTCATTCACACTCCCTTTGACCTTTCTCTGGGCCTAGAGGTGCGTCCATCAGTGTCCCTCTCTCCACAACCTCCACACCCTCAGGACGGACCTGAGGAAGTAGATGTGAAATGGCACTTTGGAGTTTCATGCTGTCGAACTGGGGATATGCTCTGTGGGTAGACGCATCCCCCTGACCCTGCAGACTCCTGGGCATGGGGGGGGGGCATGTTGTGGGCTAGATGGGGAACTCAAGAACTGGGGCTCAGAGGAGGCAAGGCGTTCCCTATTGCCTGTGTCTAAGGGCATACCTGAGAAAGCAGAAGCCTTGTGGAAGTGAAAGTCATAAAGACTCCTCAATTCCTTCTTGCTCTTGGGGAGGGAACCAAACAGAAAGGAAGAAAGGTTGCAGAAAAGACAGCAAAGAGCGGAACCTGGACCAATTCTGCAAAGATGTGGCTAGCTGACGTCCAGTCAGCCCTTGATTCATGGCAGCACCACGAATAACAGAGGGGACTCCTCTGCACCTGTGGTGGTTTGAATTGACTGGTGTTCAGAAGTAGGTCACCAGGCTTCCTGCTGGGCCCTCAGAGTCTGGGAGCAACCCCTGGGAAGCCCGTTCAGCATCACAGCAGCCTGTTGCCTCCAGTGAGAGCCGAGGGGGGCTGCACAGGTAGAACACTCACTAGGAATCAAACCAGGGCCTCCTGCATGACACAGAGAATTCCACCACGGAGCCACCAAAGCTCCCTCCTCAAAGATAGCAGTTCTTAACGTTGAGTTGGAGAACAGAAAAGAATAATAATTGCTTTTCCAGAACCCAAACCAACACCCAAAACAAAACATACTCACTGCCATTTAGTCAATTCTGACTCATAGCATGGCTACGATGGTGCATGACCTAAAAGACCTAAAAGGAGTTTGCAGGAATGACTGATATCCCCAGTCACTGAGATCCATGTTGTTTCTTCACCTTGTCCCCTTTCTCTTTCAATAATGACCCTTGGCTTATTTAGAAGGGGAAAAATCAGTTTATTTTATCCCACAGAAAAGGACAATCCTAAAAGTTATCTTGGTTCTCCAAAGACAAAGTGCAACTTCTGAGAAAGGCCAACCTTAGAGCAACGGTTCTCTACTTGTGGGTCGTGACCCCTTTAAGGGTCAAATGATACTTTCAGAGAGGCCACCCGATTCATAACAGTAGCAAAAGTACAGTTATGAAGTAGAAATGAAAATAATTTTATGGTTGGGGGTCACCACAACATAAGGAACTGTATTAAAGGGTTGTGGCTGTAGGAAGATTGAGAACCACTCCTGAAGAGTTTTGTTAAATATTTAGCTGAAAAGTGGGGGGCTGCTGTTAATTGCAATGACAATTATTTTCAGAGTTAAAGAGGGAAAGATATTTTAAATTGTAAATAAATTTACTTGTAGACTCCATTGAACAAAGTCTTCTTTCATTTGGTAAACAAAACTTTTGGGTGTTTAAAAAGACAAGAAAATGATCAACAGGTAAAGTGTCCAGGTCAAAAAAAAAAAAAAAAGAAGCAGAAATCTAACTTTGTGTTATTATTATCACAGAGATATTGTTATCCATGTTTAGCTAATCAAGTGAGTGGATACTGGATTTGAGGTTCCTTCAGATTCTTTTAGTCCTATCAACCATCGTCCCCTTGCTCCCAATCATGTCCATGTCAATTAAAGGAAGAAAGTAGTGCACTAGGTTGAGTGTGGATAGTGAAGAATTTATCTTTGAGGATTTTCACTCCTCCCAACCGAGTTCAGTGTCATGGTATGAGTAAGTGATCGCTTTATTAGGGTGTGAGGCCAGTGTGAGAAAGAAATGAGAAACGGGTGAGTGAGTCACTTAGTGGTCCAGGGTCTGGAGCTGCCTGCAGCCTCTGCTTCCCCACCTGCCATCAAGCTTGAATGAAATTGTATGAAAGGATACTTTGGAGTTCTTACAGTTAATGTCATGGGGAGTGACATTGTATGTGATATCCTTTGCCTTCCCTGGTGCCAGGGGTCAGGGGTCAGATATGCCTCTGAGCTTCACCCTTCCTCACCCACTCCAACACACGCCATTCCTCCCTCAGCACTTTACTTCTGGGCTGGTTCCTTGATTCATTGCAGTGGCCACACAGAAATCACAGACAATTCTCACAATGATGGGAGTTTACTAGAGAAGTTAGCAGGAGACCATCAGTCAGGGTGAGTAAACAGTAAGGAGAGAGTCATTGATCCCCAGCAACGCCTCTCCTGAGCCAGCGACCAAGTCTCTCTTTGGGCCTCAGTCTCTCCGTCACATGGTCCCATGGCCTCTACCTCCTTGAACCTGGAAGCTTGCCTGCCACTCTGTCTCAGCTCCACAGGACTCTCCAGTGGTCCTGGGCTTCTATTCTGTCCTGCTGCTTCAAAGATGGCAGGGGTTTGGTAACAAAAACCGACCAATGCCCTCTATCAGTGTTGCACAGTTCAGATCTGTGTAATTCCACCCAGTCATTTAATAGGAGTGCAGAAGAACCATATTAAGAGACTTACGTTATTACAATTATTGCTTATTATTATCTAGATTTTTCAAAATGCTTGCAATCCATGCCTCAAATTACTACACAAGTGATGTCATTGATACCTAGTGAGAATTGGGGTGTAGTGACAGATGCCCTTTTTTGTGTGTTCTTTTTTTGGGGGGGCATCACTGCCTCTGGTAGTCGTGGGCGCTACCCAGTGCTGCTCCTGAGAGCCGCCGCTGGATTTGAACCGCCACGCCCACAGGCCACAGTCCTGCACTCAACCACTTATGCCACCAGGGCTCAGCCCCAAGTCAGATGCCCTTTTATAAATTTACAAATTTTATAAGCCTGTGCATTTCTATGGCCCTGTATTTATCAGGTCATTATGAATCAGTAGGGTGCTCTACACAAAATATTAGATTAGAACTTGTTATGTCTCAAAGGGGAAAGTATCGCTCTCATAATATTTGCAAATTTGGCTTCAAGAATGTTTCCAGATACATCCCCACAAATGTCCATGGCTTGTGGTACGAAGGGAAAGACCTGCTCTACTAGTACCCTAGAGTGTGAGGTGAGATCTAGAAAGTCAACACAAAGACCTGGTATGCCCAATGCAATGCGTTATATCTGTAGAGCATTTTAGATTCTCTTGAATTGTTCATTACAACAATCTCAACAGGGAGAGGCCGGGGAAAAACACACAAACAAAAATCTCAACTTTCCTCTTCTTTTTGAGAGAGGATGAAACAAGACTTCTGTGCACTTTCTATAGATGAGAGGGGTGGGTGAGAGAAGACATGAAAAAATAGATAACATAAAGCAAAAGTCCGCTAACCAGGGCTGATGAAAGTAAAAATATGTTACCATCTTTTTAAAAAATCATTTTATTGGGGGTTCAAACAACTCTTATCACAATCTGTAAATCCATTCATTGTATGCAAAGAACATTTGTACATTTGTTGCCATCAACATTCTCAGAACATTTTCTTTCTACTTAAGCCCTTGGTATTAGCTCCTCTTTTAAAAAACATTATGTGTTAGAGTATGCGCTAAGCATTTCATAAACATCAATTCCTACCTTCCTAGACAACCTGTATGTAACGTGTATTATTGTTATCATTCCCATATTACAGGAGAGGAAACTGGGGCTCAGGAAGTTGCTAGGACCTAAAAGAATCACATAGCCGACATTGGGAGCTAGGGTTCAAATTCAGGTTTGTCCAGTTGTGCAACGCAGGTTTTCCCATTCGTCTTTGCTAGATTAAGATGTCCGGGGTCCTTACTGGTGTTCTATCCATGGTTTAATTAAGTATTTACTCATTCATTTAACTTGAAGGTTGAAGGTATACCTTCTTTTTGTCAGGCAAGTACAGAAAGAGTGAAGGGCTATATCTACCATCGGCCAGCCCCTGTCTAAGGGAAACTGGCAGGTAACTAGCTGAATTAGGGCAGCAGGAGTGGTCAGGGCAGAGAACTATGACAGTTTAGCTCAATCTCACAAGATGGAAGGAATTACTAAAGAGAGGGAAGAGAATCCCCTCTTCCAGACCTAGGGACTCTGGTCAGTGGCACAGTGGAGTTTGCAGGGAAGAAATAGTTGCCAAAGAGACAGAAGAGATCTTGATAGAAGATGAAGAGTCTAGTACTGTGGTTTACAAGCTTGTTTGTCCATTAGAATAATTTAGGGGGAAAAAGAATAATTTAGGGATTTTTAATTACTAAGCAGATAGAATTTTTAAAATAAGCCTACTGCTTAGAGTCAAGTCTAGCTTAGTGACTCTAAGTAGAATTGAACCAATTACAGAAACAGACTGCTCCATCTTTCTTCCAGGAGACAGCTGGTGGAGCCAATCTGCTGGACTTTGGTCAGTGGCCTGACCCTTAAACCACTGGACCATTGAATTAACCAGATTTTTACAGAGCTCCCTGCTACCAAGTCAATTCTGACTCACAGTGACCCTATATAATGGAGTAGAACTTTCCTTTGTGGATTTCCAAGAGTGTAAATCTTTATAGGAATAGAAAGCCCCAGTTGCAGTTTTGAACTGCTGACCTCATGATTATCAGCTTAGCACATAATATACTATATATACCATTGGGACCCCCCTAGTCAGATATGACTAAATCCAGGAGTATCAACAACAGGGGCTTCCAGAAGAGGAGAGGTTTGGCCCTGTGCATCCCTGAAGAAAGTAAGTGGCTATCCTGCTGGGGCATTCACACAGATCTATCTGAGACCACCAACTTGCTTGAGTTATACAGAGGGAGGCTGCTCTTAGGAATCAGCAAACATGGATCCCCCTTTGGGGACCTTGGAGGGTTCATAGTGCTGGACATGCCACATTTGTTCAGGGGCTGCACAGTGGAGGGTGGTGAGTGCTGTGAATGAGTCTTACACCTAGAAGAAGTGGAATGACAAAAGTTAGGTGCCACTGAGTCTGTTCTGAGTCGCAGAACCCTGTCTGCAACACAAGAAAACTACTCCAGGTCTGCCCCCTCCTCACAATTGGCCTCACCTCCGAGCACATGGTTGCTGCCACTCGTTGAGGGCCTCCCTCTTGCTTGTTGCAACTCTATCAAACATGGTGTCCTTCTCCAGCAGCTAGTCTTTCTTGACAACATGCCCAAAGAGCAAGAGACCAAGTCTTGCCTTCCTTGCCTCTAAAGAGCATTCTGGCTGCACTTAGGTGGTATACGTAAAAAAAATGTCAGAATTGCTGTAGGTTTTGCTATATATTTAAGAAAATCATTTTAAAAACCATAATCCACTGATTAAATAAAATGTGTTACATTCATGTTTTTAAAAACATCTCTCTGCCAACTGTAGCAAGCAAGATGGTGCAGTGGGTACAAGTAGGGCCGCTAACTTAAAGATCAGCAGTTCAAACCCACTCATCACTCACTCCATAGGAAAAGCACGCTCCTGGAAAGATATACAGTCTTGGAAACTCACAAGAGTGAGTCTACTTTGTCCTCTCGAGTGGCTATGAGTCAGAATTGATTCGGTGGCAATGAGTTTGGTTTGGGTTTTTATTATTAATCTTACTGGTTTAGTTTCCCTGTCTGTAGCGTAGAATGACTACAATCTCGATTGATAATAAGAGCCTGTTTAACAAGCAATAGTGTGATGATGGTAAGACCAAAGAGATGTCCAATACCTGGTATTAAGTTGGATATTGAGCAGACATCCACCCATATTAAAATAGAAAAGCAAATCCATTCTCATCCACAGATGGAAGTTTCTGAGAGAGAATGTTTAAGAGAGTGCAAGTGGTCAAGGGTTGAACATGTAAATTGCATGTAGTCCTTCGGCCAGCCAAGGAAAAGGTGTGGAGACGGCATGGCAGATAGAAAGGCTGGCTGGTAGAGAGCTAGCTGAGAGAGTGCGCCTGCTCTAGACAAGGGAGCAATGCCCCTTTCTTTGGGAGAGTCATCCGGAGTTGGCCTCCATTGCTAGCTGATTATCATCCGGAGCTGTAACCTGATGATCCTGATCCCGAGTTCTATCCATGTATTTCCTTAATCAAGCAAGGGACTGTAAGTACAGTTCCTGGGTCCTGGGCTTCCCTTCAGCTTCTTTTTTGTTTGTTTGTTTTTTTTTTTGGCATCACTGCTCTCCAGTGGTGGGAATAGGAGGCCCAGCCTCACTGCTGGAATTGAACCTCCGTCCCACTGGGTCACAGTCCCGCGCACAACCACTGTGCCACCAGGGCTCATTCCTCCCTTCAGCTTCTTTATGGAAACTGAACCCTGTGCCCCGGGGTAGCACCCTTCCCAGTTTGAAGGATTAGTTTTCAATTCTGGCAATTAAGGCAGGGAAGCTTCTGGAGTATCTTTATTGATAAGTAAAAATCCGTCTGATAGGATGTACATTTTATATCTTAACACATTAAGTGCCTCTTTTCTGGGACTGCGTGTATGTATGTATGTGACAGACCCAGACACTCGCCCAGCTTCTGCCCTCAACCTTCTGTTGCTGCTTCTTTCCTGAGCTCCGAATTCAGTAAAGACTGATTGATCCAGACTCATTTCTAGAGAGCCCAGAGCTCCTCCAGCCTCACCAGTGTCGTGTGGAAATGGAGGCCAGTGGCTGTATTCCCCTCTTTCCTTCACTCGGAGCAGCTTACACTGCACCCTGAATGCACTCCCAGCCTACCTGGCTCTCTCTTGAAAATAAACAAACAAAAACTTTTATATTTAATACTTTCTTGGTGTCTGCTTCTTGGAAGAATTGGTTTGACATACAAGGCATTTAAGAGGATTAGAGTAAGAATTTTGATGTCACAGAATGTTGGATTTCAGCTTTAGCTTTCAGGTCAATTAAAAGCCTGGTAATTAGCCTCAGTTTACGTGTCTGGAAATTAGAAGTAATTCTAGGATATTTACCATAAGATCTCCTTGACTTTTCTCTTGCTTTTTAAAATCATTTTATTGAGGGTTCGTACAATCCATACATACATTCATTATGTCAAGCACATTTGTATATTTGTTGCCATCATCAGTCTCAAAACACTTTCTTTCTACTTGAGTCCTTAGTTTCAACTCCCCGTTTTCCCCCTCCCTCCCCACCCCCTTCCTCACAAACTCTTGATAATTTATAAATTATTATTTTGTCATGTCTTAAACTGTCAGACCTCTCCCTTCACCCACTTTTCTGTTGTCTGTACACATGGAGGGGGTTATATGTACATATTTATAATCGGTGCCTCCTTTCTCCCCCACCCTCACCACCTACCCCTTAACCTCTAGATATTGCTACTCTCATTAATGGTCCTGAGGGATTTATCTGTCCTGGATTCCCTGTGTTTCCATCTCTTATCTCTACCAGTGTACATGCTCTGATCTAGCCAGATATGTAAAGCAGAATTGGGATAATGCGGGGGGGTGGGGGTGGGGGAGGAGCGCAGATGTTGCAGAGCATTAAAGAACTAAAGGAAAGTTGTATGTTTCATCATTTCTTTATTGTACCCTAACTGGCTCCTCTCCTCCCCGTGAACCTTCTGTAAGGGGATGTACAGTTGCCTACAGATGGAGTTTGGGTCTCCACTCTGCATGCCCCTCACTCACAATGATATGACTTTTTGTTCTTTAATGCCTGATCCCATCAATACCCCGTGATCATACAAACTGGTGTGCTTCTTCCATGTGGGCTTTGTTGCTTCACAGCTAGATGACCTCTTGTTTATCTTCAAGCCTGTAAGACCCCAGACGCTATAGCTTTTGATAGCTGGGCACCATCAGCTTTCTTCACCACATTTGCTTATGCACCAGCTTTGTTTTCAACAATTGTGTAGGGAGGGTAAACATCATGGAATGCCAGTTTAATAGGGAAAAAGTGTTCTTGCATTGAGGGAGTACTTAAGTAGAGACCCAATGTCCATCTGCTACCTTAATACTAAGCCTATTAATAGATGCACATAGATTTAGTTCCCATCATATATAAATATACTTACATACATGTACATGCCTGTATTTTGACTTCTATAAATGCCCTTTGCCTCTTCTTTCCTCTATTTCCTTTTACTTTCCTCTCATCTCACTATCATGCTCAGTCTTCATTTGGGTTTCAGTCATTCCTATTGATTACATTGCCCTTGATTAAGCCCTACCACACCTCCTTTACCCTCCTCGCCATTGATTTTGGATCACTTGTTGTTCCCTTGACCTTCTTTCCCTCCCTTTCCCCTCTCCTATGCCACCCCCAGAGCCTTCGGTCCCATTGATTCCTCCTTCAGCTTGTTCATCCTGTCTATTTTATCTAGATAGACCTGCAGGGATAATAATATGCACAAAAGCAAACAGAGCATTACACATTTAGTGAGGGCTCAATGTTGGTTATGCTTTTTGAAGTTAACGTTCTTTCAGGGTTAGTTATTGCAATCAATGTCAGTGTTCTATATGAGATATAGCAGAACCTCTGATCACATTAGTGTCTGAAGACACAACTTATCAGGGAAATTCAAAGATTTTTTCCCCCAGTAAGAATGAATATACCTGAGAATATAAGACCTACCATATAAGCCAATGCACTTGACTTTGTGAGGTGTGCTCTGGTATGATTTAAAGGACTTAGTCTGTATGTTCCATAATGTGTTTTTCGAGATGGCATATCAGGAATCCATGATGGTGTCCTCAGAGGTCAAGGATGTACCTCAAATTTCTCTTTACTTTTATGTTTGTGTCCAAACTTCAGTCTCCTTTATGGTAGATGGTTAATTCTCCTCATAGAACCAGCCTTTCATTACAGATAATGTGTCTTCTCATCCAAGCAGACTGACTTCAGTCTTAAATGTATTCCATTATAAAATTTCTCAGTGTCCAATTATATCTCCTGTGTGCACATTGTTTTGACTGGGATGTGTTCTCCAACTAACTTTCTTGGCCTATGGAAAACACGGAATAGTGTATGTTGGATTTTGATAGATAGTCAGCAATAGAGGAACTACTTGTTGCCCTAAAACTGCAGGCAATACATGCCCTACCCTCTCAAATACAACTTTCCTTCAATGATTTCAATTGTGTATTAACTAGCTGTGTGGGATGCAAAGAAACATGTGATATGGTCTTGGCATTCAAGAAACATACAATGGATTCATTTGTAAATTAAATCTCAGAATTTGACCGAGTGGAATGATTTCCACTGGCCTGCCCAGAGGGGGGTCATCAGGCCAGCCCAGCCATGGGTCTCAACATTTTTATGAATGACTAAGATAAAATTGTAAAGAGCACACTTATCACACTGAGAATGACATGAGACTGGGAGGAATCTCTTAGAGGAAGGAATGGAGATCTAAAAACATCATCACAGTGTCAAGCACTGGGCAGAACGAATGAAAATAAAGTGTATCATAAACCAAGGAGTGCCCTTTCCAGTTTACGTGGCACTTTAGACAAGTGACTTCACCTGCCTGTCTTTGTGCCCCTGGGTGTGCAATAAGAGCAGGGTAGCACCTGGAGAGGTGGCCTCAGAATGGTAATGCACTCAAGTAGAGAGAGCACTCACCATGCCTGCCATACAGTAGATTCTGAGGAAGGACGCGACCCGTGTTGATGGAGATGCATGACCATCCAAACAAGAGTCTACAGGGATTGCTGTTTGTCAGGCTACATTATATAGTCAATGTCCAGTGAGTGCCACACTTTAAGGAGAGAGAACCTAGATTGAATTCAGAGGAAGGTAGCCACAATGGTGAGAAAACTTAAAATCATATTGTATGAACAAAGTTTAAAAGAACTGAGTATATTTAGCCTGAAGAAGAGAAGCCTCTCATATTGTAGAAGGTTGAGATTTATTCCCTACCCAGAGGCCAAAGGTGGATGTAGCAGAAAGACAAATTTTGGGTTCTCTAATAATCAGAGCCACTCCTGGATGACAACCCCTGCTGCAGGAGGAAATGAGAACTGGGTCCCATGAGAGCAGTCATAGGCTCAACAGCCACTTGATGAATTGAGAGGTCAAGGCATAAAAATGGATAGAGGAAATTCCACTGCTGTCGAGTCGATTCCAACACAGCAATGACTGCACCCTGCAGGCTTCTGAGGATAGAAATCTTTGCAAAAACAGAAGGCCTCATCCTTCTCTCTGGATTCGGCTGGTGGGTTTGAACCACTGCCCATTCACTTTGCACCTCAGCAAGCCTGACCGTATGCTATGGGGAATTTTTCTAGGTAGGTCCGCTGATCTTTAATGCCCAACAGTCTCTGACTTTCTGTCAACCTGAGAGTAAATGGAGCAAGAAAATGTTGTCCTAAAAGATATGAACACCAGCTCAGAATCTGGTGGGGCATTTTCTGAGCAGGGAGACCAGGCTAGGGAGCACCAAGGTGTTCAGAGAGAGTATTTCCTCTCAGTCTGCCTCCTGGCTTCCTGAGTGTCTGTGGGCCCTCCAGCTTAAGAACAGATCTTCCCTTTGGCTGGATGCGTGCAGCCCAATGCAAAGTGGCTCAGCAGAAGGTTTAGTGCTTATCTGTCTTAATCTCTTAAACCTCTTCCGGCATCAGCCAGCAGGAAAACCAGTTGCAGAGGTTAAGCTGAAGCCCCACTCCTCTCTCATTTGCTGTTTAATGTCACCACCATTTGCCTTCCCTATTTGCTCTGAGTTCTGTTTGTTGTTTAAAATGACAAAACTTCATTATGCTTATGCTAATTAATTATGTGTTCAGATGCTGTGTTTTTCCAATGTCTTGTTCTTTGGGCTTGCATGCTTTCATTCTTGTAGTACGGTGATTTAAGATATGAAGCTACAGAGACACTCGTAAACTGTTCTATCTCCCCTGAGTGTATTTTTATTTATTGCTGCCTACAGTGTTTGCCAGCTTTACAATATAGCAGATAGCTAGGGTTTGCTAACTACCGTCTCTAAAGAATTAGAAATGATATTCTTTGATAACAGCAAATGATTATCATGATGGACTTACCTTCTTGTCGCACGTAGATGGGGCATCCAGAGGGTTCTCCCCAGGGTGGCAAAGTGTAGAGGCAAAAGGTGTTGTCCTCGGACGCCCAAGCTTTTCACAGTTGATGGACACCATGAGTTCCCAAGCTTGCACCTCACAGCTTCCTTCACCCTGTAACATATCAGGAGGAAGCATTTCCGTTGCTTTCTAGTCAGTGGCAATTGACTCTAGGCGCTCTCCTGGCACACTGCGCTCACCCTGTGTCTTTCTGTCTGTAAATGGTTCCCTTTGTGGTTTCTGGCACTGGAAGGATGAGTTTAGACCATTTGCTGCTGCTATTCCTTTGCAGTCCCCACATGGCAATTGACATTTTCCAACAGGAAAATCCTCCCGTAAGTCTGTTGGAGTGTGAAGTTGACAAGCGATCAATGCTAGAGGACATCTTTTTGCCTTACCATAGTCGTTGGATAACAGTATAGGTACCTACTTCATGCTACACATTTTCAGAGAATTCCTTCTTCCTGGGACTTTCCGTCCATCCATTACTTACTTACTGACACCTCTCAAGTGTGTACCACGGCATGGGGTAAAAACCAGAGAGAGAAAGAAGTTAAGGCATTGGCATTGCCCTCGTGGAGCTTATAGACTTCTGAGAAATGAGCTGGGATGTTGGGAAGCCCATGTGGAGTGCAAAGGACAATTACGGGAAGGCAGCCAGTATGCAGCAGAACCTCTAGAAGAAGGGAATTCCAGTCTTGAGGGTGACTATGAATTTTCCCGAATGTGCATTAGATGTGTGTGCATGTTCCCTGCCACTGAGTTGCCGGTAAGTCAGCGTACCTCTGCACGTGGTCCTGCCTCCCTCCCATGGCTTCTATTTGAGCCTGGTGTTGCAGCCGGTGTGTCCATCCATCTCCTTGAGGGTCTTCATCCTTTTGCTGGCCCTCCACTTTCCATTTCACTTGAAATGGAACATTTCCTTTTTTATTAAATACTTTTACTTGGGGCTTTTATGTCTCTCTTCACAGTCCATGCATTCAGCCATTGTGCTAAGCACATTTATACATGTGCTGACATCATCATTCTCAGAGCATTTTCCTTCTAGTTGAGCTCTTGATATCAGCTCCTCATTTCCCCCTTTCCTCCCCTGTCCGCCCTCTCTTATGAACCTTTATAAGCTATAGATTATAATTTTCATATCTCACATTATCCTCTGTAGCCCTTCACCCAGTTTTCTGTTTTTCATGCCCCTGGGATAGGGTTATATGTTGATTCTTACAATTGACTTCTCCTCCCTGGCCCCCCCCCCCCACATCCCCTTATCCTCCTGGTATCTCTTTTCTTACTGTTGGCCCTGAGGGGGTTACCTATTCTGGATTCCCTGTGTTTCAGGCTCTAATCTGTATTACTGTGCGTGTTCTGGTCTAATCTGATTTGTAAAGTAAAATTGAAGTCATGACACTGGAGGAAAGGAAGCATTAAAGAACTAGAGGAAAATTGTGTGTTTCGTTGGTATTGTACTGAACCCTGACTGGCTCATTTCTTCCCTGTGACCCCTCTATAGAGGGGATGTCCAATTGTCTACAGATGGGCATTGGGTATCCATTCCATGCCCCCTGCCCCCATTCATCTTGGATATGATTTTGTTCTGGGTCTTAGATACCTGGTACCTGATCCCATCAACACCTCATGATCACACAGACTGGTATGCTTCTTCCATGTGGGTGTTGTTGCCTCACAACTAGATGGCTGCTTTGTTTATCTTCACGCCTTTAAGACCTCAGAGACTATGTCTTTCAATAGCCAGGCACCATCAGCTTTCTTCACCACATTTGCTCAGGCATCTGTTTTGTCTTCAGCAATCATGTAGGGAAGGTGAGAATCATAGCCTGCCAGATTACTGAAACAAAATGTTCTTGTGTTGAGGGAGTACTTGAGTTGAGGCCCAATGTCCATCTGTAACCATAACTGGAAACATATAGATATAAATACATGGATCTATTCCCCTCTTTTTTCCCCTCTCATTATATATAAATGTATTTACATATGTACATGCCTGTATTTAGACTTCTATAAATGTCCTTTGCCTCCTGGTTCTTTCTTCTATTTCCTTTTGCTTTCCTTTTGTCTCACCATCATGTTCAGCGTTCATTTGGGTTTAGTAATTCCTTGATGCTACATTGCCCTCGATTAAGCCCCACTAGGCATCCTATACCCTCTATCCATTGATTTTAATTCACTTTTTCCCTTGTCCCTGGGTTGATTCCCCACCCCTTCCTTTCTCCCACCTCCTCTTCTTCCATATCCCCCTGAAACCATTCCGTCCAGCTATTTTCATCTCTGAATTGTTAATCCCATCTATCTTATCTAGATAGACATGCAGAGACATTAATAAGCACAAAAACCAGACAAAGCCAAACAATACAGCAAAAGAAATCAAAATCTGCAAAGCAACAGCTACAAAAATAACAGCAACAGGGCTGAGTCCTGGTGGTGTAGTGGTTGAGTACGGGACTGCAGCCCACTGGTTGGCGGTTCAAATCTGGCAGCAGCACTCCAGTAGCAAGGCTGGCACTCCCACTCCCACCAGAGGGCAGTGATGCCTAAAAATAAATAAATAAATAACAGCAACAAAAAGAAAGCCACTGACAAAAATGTCAAACTCTATAAATAGTTCAAGGTCTGTTTGTTGGCCTTTACACGTGTTTTCCAGTTGAGTCTCATGGTGTGCACACTCTGTTTTCAAAGATTTTTTTTTTGGTATTCTCCAGTAACTTCATCACTTTGCTTCCCTTGCTGCACTGTTACATACCCTTAATGTTTAGCCCCAGTGTGATGGAGTCGGACTTAGGCACACTTCCCATGTTGTGTCTCCAGCGTTACCCCCTGTAACACTATGGTTCATAAGGGATATCATGTGTTGTGGTCCTCTGGTCCTCTCTGTGCATCGTTTGCTCTGAGCAGAATATCATCCTCAGGTCTTGGTGGGCCAGGATATGTTGCACTCTCTCTTCATCCCTCATAGTTTCTCCTGTGTGCTCTAATCAGATGTGCACCTCTCTCCAAGCTGTAGATTTAGTGCTGTCCTCTAAAGTGCATTCTTCTGTGTGGGGGTAGTGGCAGTGTCCATATGGTTGGAATTGGGGCTGGCCTCATAGACGTCTCCATTGGTTTCCTGGAACATACTGGTATGTCATATTCACATCCTGTTGAAGCCTGATCTCTCCTGTGAATTTAGACAATACCTTCCCCTTGGGTTGGTTAGTGCCCTGCTCCCCAACCCCCATCCCAACCTAGTCCTTTCTCTCTCTCTGTCTCTCTCCCTTTTTCTTTCCCCCCTCTAGTTTAGTTGGCTGTCATGTGTATCCCTGGATTGGGTTTGGCCCCTGCCATACAACCTGGACCTCACCACAGAAATGTATGTATATTGTAGCTTTTCCCCTACAACCCATTTTTTAAGCTTACCTCAGTGGACTCATGTTGTACTTGTTCTTTCTGCTTGGTTTACTTCGCTTAGCATTATTTCCTCCAGTTTTTTACATGCAGCAATGCACTTCATGCTTTTTTAGGGATGCATAGTACTCCATTGTATGTATGTACCACAGTGTTTTGATCCATTCGTCCGCTGATGGACATTTGGGTTATTTCAAACTCCTTGCAATTGTGAACTGTGTTGTGATGAATATTGGAGCACAGATGTCTGGTCGTAGATTGTTTCTTGCCTCTTCTGGGTATATGCCCAATAGAGGGATTGCTGGGTCATATGGTAGCTCGATTTCCATCTGTTTTAGATATCGCCAAATCAATTTCTATAGTGGCTGTACATACCTACAGGTCCACCAGCAGTGGACCAAAGTTCCTATCTCACCCCAGCCCCTCCAACACTTGCTACTTTCTGATTTTTTGAATTGGGCTATCTTTGAGGGTGTTAGGTGGTATCACTTAGTTGTTTTAATTTGCATTTCTCTTGTGACTAATGATTGAGAACATTTTTTCATATGTTCATTGGCCATTTGGATTTCTGCCCCTGTGAAATTTCTGTTCAGGTTTTTTGCCTACCTCCTTAGGGGGCAGTTAGCTTTTTTCTTATTGTAACCTTGCAAAGTATTATTGATTTTAACAATTAGGCCTTTGTCTGATGTGTCATTGTTCAAGATATTTTCCCAGTTTGTGGGTTCTCTTATTACTCTCTGGTGAACTCTTTTGATGTACACAGGTAATTTATCATCAGTATATCCCACTTGTCAATTTGAGACTCCTCTCTATTTTTATCCTTTCCTATTTCTGGTAGCCTACGTATTCCCTGAAACAAAGTTCTCAGGTTCATCCCAATTCCCTTATTAATGGTCTTAATATTTTAGGGGTTTACCTCGAGGTCTGTGATCTGCCTTGCGTTTATTCTTGTGCAAGTAGTGAGGTAAGGGTCTTGGTTCATTTTATTGGAGGGAGATATCCAATTTTTCCAGCCCTACATGTTGAAGAGGGCCTCCACTGGAACACATTTTTACAGGAATTTTTATCAGGAAACCTATAGCCTCCTAATGTGTTTATTTTCTTTTCCTGTGGACTTAGAAGTTGTCTGTGCTGCCGTATGAAAATTAGAACTTGGGGGGAAAAGAGGGAGTTGCCATGTAGGCTCCCAAGACCTCAACTAGTTGCAGGCTCTCCAAACGCTATCAGACCTTTGATGCCCCTGGGAAAGAGGAGATAGGAGATACAGCAGCACTTTGAAAAGAAAAGAGAGTACACTCTTACAGATGTAAGAGTTTAGGACTATCAAACATCCTTTTTTGGAATATTTTTTTACTCCTTACAAATTCTCTGGTGATTCTAAGTCCGAAGAACTAAAATCCTTTGGAAATATGAAGCAAGAAACAATACTCAGCAGTGCATGTAGACATGTAATAGAATGATAAATCTAGTCTCTGTGTTAAGGAACAGGCAGAGAAATCGAAAGCGGCCTTCTAAAAGTGGTTTTTGACTATAAAACATCCCCGAAGCCATTGAATTTGGACCTAGTCTTCCCTGATGTATACGTTGGTAAACTTTGTGCTCTGATACTCTTTCATCTCTTTACATGAAATGCTTTGCATGTGGCTTCCACTTCCCTCAGGCTTTGAAAATGGTCAAGCTAGGGATGTGGCCATGGGTTGGGCTGCTAATCACAAGGTCAGCAGTTCAAAAACACCAGTCATGGGAGAAAGATGTGGTTTTCTACACCCATAAAAAGTTACAGACTCGGGAACCCACAGGGGCAGTTCTACCCTATCCTATAGGGCCGCTGAGTCAGAATTGACTTGAGAGCAGTACTTTTGGTTTGGATTTGAAGCTTGAGGCATGTGGTGCTGTGGAACAACAGGGAAAGTACCGCGGGGCAATCAAAAGGACCAACAAATGTGTCTTGGAAGAAGGACAGCCAGAGTGCTCCTTGGAGACCAGGATGGCGAGACTGTATCCTATATCCTATGCACCTGTTATCAGGAGAGAGCAGTCCCTGGAGAAGGACGTCATGCTTGGTGAAGTGGAAGGACCGCAAATGAGAGGAGGACCCTCCAAAGATGTACTGATGATGGGCTTAAGCATAGGGACAGTTGTCAGGATGGCGCAGGATGGGACAATGTTTCATTCTCTAGTGCACAGCATCCCTGTGAGTCGGAACCGACTTGGTGGTCCCTAAGGACAATAACACTGACTATGTGGCATCGGACTGGACACTGTTCCTCGTCTAAGACAGTAGGGGCAGGATCTCTTAGCAGGTAACACCCATGAATCCCTCTCGTTGAGCCTTTTAGAGACCTCAGACCCTCAACTCACCCAACTCAAGAGCCTGGGACACAGACCCACCTTCAGACCCAACTCCATTTGTTTGGAATTGAACATAGTTGTGGATGGCTGATTGAGCAAGCGGCTTGATCTTCTCTTCCTGGATGACAGCACACAGACGATTGGGAAAGTGGAGAGTGACTGTGCGGAGGCACAAGGAAGATCATGGCTGTGTCCCAATGCCCAGATTCCACGGTGAGACTGGGTCCGTGGAAAGAGTAAGACTCTCCCACTGGGCTTTGTCTGGTTGTCACAGGCTGCTGGAGAGACCCCTCACTGCGATAAAGTTGATGCCAACTCATAGTGACCTTCTAGAGCAGGTTAGAATACTACTGTGGTGGTTCCCAGTGGGTCCCAGCCCAATTCATAACCCATGACACCACCAAGGCCCCAAGGTAACAAAAGGATAAGTGCCATCTATACCCGCCTGTAAGCTGACTCAAATATCAGCCAAGGCACCTCGTTTCACTCCAAAAGCTGCCTTTAAAATGTGCTGAAATACTTGGTTTATACATGAGTATATATGGTATCCTGTTCGGTACATACCAAGCAGCCTTATTCCCGAAGCAGCTTCCAGCTCTAAGAAGTAACCTGGAGCAGCCAGCAGGACAACTCTGGACAGAGAGCTCTGGGCTGGGCTGCGTGCTTTCGCCCTGTGCTGTTGTCTCCAGACCTATGTGCCCATTCAAAGGGGGTCGTATGCAACTTGAATTGATCCATGAAAACATTCCTCACCATTAATTGATCAAATTGAGAAATGGTTTGATGCACTCCTCTGTCAGGTAGCATCATTGAATTCTGTGGACCCATAGGGAACCTTAGAGCTTACCAGTCCATGCAACAGATGACTGCCCATGAGAATTAGCAGAGACTGTAAAGGGACAATACATAATAGTGGCAAAAAAGATGAAGGTTATAGTTAAATTTTGCCTTTAATTTTGTTTTGTGGAACTGAGCAAGCCACTGTACTTCTCATTGGGAACAGAGGAAGGTGCAAATCCCTGTCTGACTCTATGGTTAGTATAGCCTGTGACCTAGCTGGTAGAACCATGGGGAAGGCTGTTAAACTGCTGCTCCAACCCTTGAGGTGATCAGGATCCTAGAAAAGCTGTCTGTGGTTCGGAGAGACACCACGCACAAACTTAGAATGGCTGTTGCCATGGCCCTATTTCCCATCTCTGACCTTGAACTATGCAGGAATGCCCCTCTTCTTCCCCAAGGAACCATCTGAGTGAGACCATCTACAAGCAAGTATGGCCCTACTTTCCTGTCTCCTCTGCCATCTCAAGAGGTATCTACTGTCTGCTGACAATCTATTTCAGTTTAGATCAGCCCTAAGTTGCTAAATGCAGCATGTGTGGAAATGGCGAATTAAACTTTCTAACTGGTGATTGTCAGTGTTCAGCAGGAGAAAGAGTTTGAAGACATCCTGTATTTTGTGACAAATTGCCTTCTCTTTCCCCATGTCAGTGTTTGTAGCATATTGAGCACTAGTGAAATCGAGTGAATTGTTAGCACTAGAGGAAGTTGACTTTCCTTTGAGGTGTCTCACAAAGCCCAGAAGATCAAGAATATAGTCCAGGTGGCATTTGAAATCGGCAGTGTCAAGCATGTCAGCCAATAGCCAAGCTGCTGTTGCTGTTGCTAGCTGCTCAGGGAGGCAGGCGACCTCATGTACAGCAGAATGAGTTGTTGCCCAGTCCCGCATGGTCCTTCAGATCATTGGTATCTTTGAGTCTATTGTAATAGCGGACCCAGACCTGAGATCAAAAGTACCCCCAAAGACAGTCAACGTGTAATAACTGTGGAGTTCTATCTCTGAAAAGAAGTTGGTCTGACTTCCGTCTCTGGTTCTTGTCAATTCTAGGTCCCCCAGTGGGCTATTTACAAGATTAAAAGTCTTGTTTGGTACCTTCAGAAGGAAGACTTGGAGGGACAGTGCTTAAAAGACAGATGGAATTTAAAAAGTGCTAGAATTCAAGTTGTCCAAGTAATGAATCTTAAGAATCCAAAGAAATTTAGCAAATTTAGCAAACTCCTCGCCGCCCCCCCCCTCCCCCTCTCTACCAGTGAGTCAATGCCAACTCAGCTTAACTCCACAGGACAGAGTAGAACCGTCAGGCTCTCTGAGACTGCGGATCCCCATGGGGGAGCAGAACTTCAGTTTCCTCCTGGAGAGTAGGAGGTGGATTTGAACCACGGATTTTGCACTTAAGCAGTGCTTAACCCTCTGTGCCTCCAGAGTGGATATAGGTCACTTTCTATGATTAAGCATAAACTACATTTTGGCAACGTTCTGTCTTTCTCTCCATCTTGCTAATAAACATGTGTATTGCTCATGACTACCAGGCTTCACTCTCAACAAGCATGTTGGAAACAAAGGTCGTATACATGGTGGGGGTTTGCAAGTCCTAGCTGTTGACATACACCCAAATTTATCTTATTGGAACCTATCTTATCTTTTGGGTTCCTGGGCAAGCTTGGACAAGATCATTTACTTAACCAGCCAAAGCAAGACACTTTGGGGCGTCAAAGGAACACGTCTCCAGGCCAACTACTGCAAGTGGAAGCATTCCTGGGAAATCCGGACATTTGGCCGCCATGATTGTGCACTGCAAAATTAACTGGATGAATTGAAAATTTTACAGTAATAGCAATGACATGAAATGCCCTTCTAAGATTTTTGTTCTATTGTTGCTTAAATATTTATCTCTCTCTTTTTATTCTTGACCCAGGATTATGAAAGCTTAGATTTCATAAAATACTGCTCACGATTTAATGAGTTGATTTTTGTTCTGAGAGCAGGCATATGGATGCAGAGGGAGGGATGCTGGATCCAAATAAAATTGGGTTCTAAGAATGTGAAGAAAATAAAGAGATGCTTTATAATAGTAATTTTCTCCATCTCGACAGCTCACATAAGTCATCAAACATGCATGTTCAGGGCCCACATGATTGTATGCACATGTTATTTCTAGTTGGCTTACCAAACTAAGCCATATTCTCTTACATTTTGTTTGTATTTTTCCCCTATGTTCTCTCTATGACATCCATACATGTGCCAAATATGTAACATGTTAGCAATGATCGAAAAGGCCATTCAGAATATTATGTAGAATTTCAAGGCAACATAGTGAACCATCAAGGGAAGTCATTGAGAGGACAGAGGAAATGTGACAAATGGGAAGCTGAGTGGTCGCGTTCGAGTGGGGCTCGTCTGGGTTGACATCAGCCTGTGCTTCAGGGGGTTGTTGTCATCAGGTTCAGAGTCTTTACGATTCAAGATGTTTTCAGGCTCCAAATTTAAATGGATTCTTCCCTAATAAGGTGCCTTGTGCCTCCCTCCCTCTCCATCCCCGCCGTCCCTCCTTTCTCTGCACAGACCCGTGAGATCACCCTGCAGCTCAGATAGCCAGAGCCCCATGTGCAGTTCAACCACGTTAGCAGCCACGACGGACCCTGTGTTTCTTCCAGTCTCAGAATCTGATCCCTCCTTCCCATGCCTGTGCAGTTATCTTTTCTTTCTAGAGGAAGTTTCTTGCCACCAATCATAGCACAGCGGTTAATCTCGAAAGCCTTTTAACCCCTTCATCCCTGGTCTGGAGAGCAAATAGAATTCTACCAGGAAATAAATGACCAATATATTTGTCCATACACCCACACTCTGAAGAACACAGGGCAGTTCTTCCTTTTCACCTGTGTCTGTTTGCTGTTTTTTACTGTTTTCTGGTCAGGGTAGTCAGATAAATTTGTACTCATTTGAGAAAAACAAAATACGATGGGAGTGTCCAAGACATGAAGGTACGATGTAATAGTGTTTAAATCTATGTAGCAGGAAAAGCATTCATTGCTGAGGAGAGCGGAGAAGAAGATATTGATATTGATTTCTTTTTAAGAACCTACATATTGCCGAATGAGAATGGAAGAAGGGAAACAGAAGCAGGGATACATCCCAGCAGGTTAAAGTGGGGGCATTTTTTTTTTCTGTTCTGCTGTTTAGACACTCAATCATGCATAGTGCCTCCCAAAGTACTCGCATTTTGGGTTCATTTGACAACGTAAGAAAAGTCTGTCCCTTTACTGATCACCCTACCCTTTCTACTGAATTCTTCTTGAAAAATCAACCTTCCTTTGTTACCTCCACTCCCACCCCCTAGCATCACAGGAAAAACTGGCCATGGTTCTTACATGTCCTAGCTAGAACTCGGACCAAACTAACTCTGTTGTCCTTTTTCTTGATTTACACAGCTCCTTATGCATACATCTCCAAGAATCCTTTTCATTTTTTTTAATTCATTAGAATTTCATTATGACATAGTCACATCACTTAGTTTAGGACTTCTTTTAAAATGAGCTTTTGTCTTTCAGCCCAAACGAGGTATATTTATTCTAGAAAACATCTTCCACACAGATATGCTTCTAATGAAATTTCCCCCAAAATAGCCACAGCTCAACTGACTGGGGCGTTCAGGTGTTTGGGTTATTTGATGATCTCAGGGCTGGGTTTGGGGATGAGACTCCAGCTCCCTCTTACATGTTTGTAGTGCTAGCTGCCGACATCTCTTGCGTGAGCACTGCTGGATCTATAGGACGGAATAATTTTTTTAATGACTGGAATATTTAAGCAGGAAATCTCTGACATGTGCAGCATCTGCCTCCGCCTTCGCGGTGCCCTGGTGAGAAGCCGCCGTTGATGCTGTCATTTTCTGAGCACACACACAGACACCCATCCGTCATGAATATTTAAAATTCAATCATTAGGTGCAGCAGCAGCAGTGGCAGCATATTTGTTGCAACTGATCAGCCACTAATGGTTTAAAAACTTCGGAATCGGGGGCTTCTTTTGTCAATTGAAGAGGATTATCCCAAGCCATGCAAGCTCCCTGTCTAAGGGGAAAGTGAATTAAAAGAGATGGGATTGCCCACCCCTGGGTCACTTCCAATATATAATTTACTAAGCATACACGCTTACAAGACAAACAGATCAAATGGAGGAGATTGGTAAGTCCTAAAATCGTCTCCCACCCAGATCAGGCAAACCACTAAATTAAGTCAGCAACCAAACAGACAGAGTCCCATGTGGACAGCGGGTGAAATGCAGCCCTGCTAACTCATCCCAGTCCTTAAGGAGATGGCTTTTGCAAGCCCATCTCTCCCCAACAGCAGAAGCAGATGTGCCTTTGACTGTCACAAGCATCAGGTGGACTCTATCTTCTTTCATTACCATGAGATTGGTGTCCAGCAGAAGGGCCTGGCTAGAAAATAATTTGCCAGACATCTCTCCTGCATTTAAGTGGAATAGTTCACCAGCACCCTCCACGCCCCCACGCCAACCACAGCACTGGGCTGCTTAGCCAGTTCCCAGCTCTCAAAGCACGAGAAGGGGCTGTCCAGAGGCCCACAGAGGTGCAATAATTCAGTGCTCTGTTGCCAACTGGAAGGTTAGTGGTTCGAACCCACCATGAGATAAAAGACCAAATCTTTTCCTCCCATAAAGGCCACAGACTAGCAGACCCAAGGGGGCTGCTTCCCTCTGGACTCACCAGCATCCCGCCACACAGGGAGGCCTAGACAATGTGGTCCAGCTTACCTCCTGACCCTCCTGCCCATGACGGAATGAGAGCCACCTCCATGCCAGTACTCGGCAAGGAGTATAAAGCCAACATTCCCGATCCCTATGCCTTGGTGGCAGAATAGACTGACTACGTGTTGGGCTGCTGGTCACAAGATCAGCAATTTGAAACCAAGATCAGTTTCTAAGAAAGAAGAGGGCTCCTGTTGTAAAGCTGTAGTCTCAGAACCCCACAGAGGCAGTTCTGCTTTGTCCGTCAGAGTGGCTATGAGTCAGAAATGCCCACATGGCAGGAATATGGTTTATGGATGACTCTGGAGGACCCATGTTTCAAATATTTTCATATGATTTGCTTGACAGATTGAAGTGGCAAGTGTGCTTGCCATCTGGGCCAGGTTGTACACAGCCTTTTCAGTACTGGGCCAGGGCAACCCAGGCGAACAGTACAGGTAGTCTTTCCCTCAATTTCTCTGTTTACACCCCCAGAAAGTAGGCTCTTGCCACTGAGTTGCTTCTGACTGGACTGCATCTTGAGGGGAGCAGCCAGCCTCCTCCTTCTCTCATAGAGTGACTGATGGGTTTGAACCCATCCTAACCCAGTTAGGAGCCCATTGCCAAATCCACAGTGCCAGCGGGCCCAATCTGAAGATGAAGGAAGAAAGATGGGGTGCAGGGTACAGGGAAGGAGTGAGGAAAGAAGAAAGGATTTGTTAAATAGTGGAATTTACACCCAATTCAAGTCAGCTCCATTACCTGATCCCTGGCCGGCCCCTTTATGGGTTCAGGAAATGCTAAAGGTGAACTGAGAAGGTCTTAATGAATGATTAGATGCCCCAGATCTAGCCAATCCGGGGGCCCCCCTCAGACACTGCTCACCTTTGTGCTGTCAAAGAGCTGTGACACGGATCAGTAGTTTCATGGCCACAACCCTGCCGCGTTCCTCCCAAATATCAAAATTAATCATCTCCATTTTCTAAATTACAGGATGTCCTGAGACAGCAATGCAGAGGGTATTTTTAAGTCTAGGGAAATCGGCTAAGTGAAAAAAAACACATGGAAGTCTAAATGAAGCTGTTTTTAAAGACTGCAAGTTTAGAAAACTGATCTCTATTTAGAACCAAAAGTCATATAAATGAACCATATCTTTATAATGCCTCTTTGAAGATAAAATAATATTTAGTTTATTTTTAGTAGATCATCTCTTAAACTCTGCTCCTTGCAGATAAAATATATGTTTACTTTTTGGGGGAAAACTTAGTTTGGGGAGTCTGGGTAATAAAATAAAAATAAGGCACAGTGCTAGTTTATTATAATTTGTTGCTCAGTCAACAGGGCTTCCAACAATCTGAAGGGAAATTAAGGGGAAAAACGATCTATCTATGGACGCTTGCAGATGTCATTGTAATGTTCAGGGAAAAAGCATTCCAGCTCTTTTTTTTTTTGTCATAATCAAACTGTCACAAGTTTGTGTGAATTGTTAAAAGGACAGTAAAAGCCCCCAATAAAATGATTAAAAATAATAATAAGAAGAAAATCCTCTTGGAGCACTTCGAACTAAATGCATTCTCTGGCAATGTGGATCTAGGGATTGTCCCTCTCCCACACTCAAAAATATCTTCTAGACTTCGGGGCTAAAGATCAACATTACCCCAATAAGCCTAACTGAAATGCAAAATTTACTTAACTAACTGTAATTTTACTACTGCACAGATTCAATCTCTTGAGCAAATAAAACTCATTTTCAAAATGACCTACCTATGTATTTATTCAGTTTATAGTACAGAATTATCATAATATGGAGTGTACAGAGGTGGTGGTGCCAACGAAACTATTATAGACCACTCACCACCGGTGGATGCAACAGAGAAAGCCCCTCTTCTGAAATGCTTTCTGGTTCCGAGAGAGAAAGCAGTCATTTCAAACCCAAAGATACTAGGATGAGTAAACTTATTTAAACAGAGTTCCTGCTCTGTCCCCATCTCAAGCCAGTCTAGCCTGTTTGTCACTTTCTTCGTGGGACTGGGGTGCAGTCATGGAAGGAGGTGGACATTCGTTGAAACTCTCAGGCATCAGTATCTTCATCACTGTTCTTGCTGTGCAGTAAAATATTATTTCCTTACAATTACTTCATGTTTAATATCCTCAGTTCCTAACTGGTCGATTTGATCTGCTTCAGAATCCTGACCTTGGAAGAAGGGACAATCTTGTCTTCTATTTCTATTTTTGGTCTCAATGCTTCTTCCCAGTGTTACCTTGGCACACCCTTCTACTGACACTGTCTCACACAAACAGACTCACTGCCCTCCAAACAGCCATATTTCTTGTTCCTTCACCCTCTCTGTTGCATTCCATCCCACCACACATACTCTGTCCTGTCCTCTACAAACAAGATTAGACTCTAAGACAGTGGTTTTCAACCTGTGGGTCTCTACCCCTTTGGGAGTCAAACAACTCTTTCACAGGGGTTCCCTGAGACCATCATAAAACATATTTCTGATGATCTTAGGAACTGAGACATTGCTCCTCTATTGTCTCCAGGCAGGTCTGCCCAAATGCAGAACTATTCATAACAGTAGCAAAATTATAGTTAAGAGGTAGCAACAAAAATAACTTTATGGTTGGGGTGACCATAATATGAGGAAATGCATGAAGGGGTCGCAGCATTAGGAAGGTTGAGAACCACTGCTCTAAGGAATTTGTGGAGAAGGCACGCTGGTGACACCATGGGTTAAATATTGAGTTGCTAACCACAAAGTCAACATTTCAACCTACCAGTTTCTTGATGAGAGAAAGCTGAGATTCTCTGCTTCCATAGAGATTTTTTTTACCATTTTATTGGGGGTGCATACAGTTCTTATCATAATCCATACACCCCTCCAATGTGTCAAGCACATTTGTTCCATCATCATTTTCAAAACATTTTATTTCTACTTGAGCCCTTGGTATCTCAGCTCCTCATTTTTCCCATCCCTCTCCCACCCTTCCTCCTTCATGAACCCTTGATAATTTATAAATTATTAATATTCTGTCATGTCTTACAAAAATTGCTGTCTTCCTTCACTTCTTTCCTACTTTTCTGTTGTCTTTCTCCCAGGAAGGAGGTTATATGCAGATCCTTGTGATCAGTGTCCCCTTTGTACCTCACTTTCCCCTTCACTTCCTGGTATTACTACTCTCCTTATTGATCCTGAGGGGGTTATTTGTCCTGGATTTCAGTGTTTCAGCTCAAATCTGTCCCCATGTACATGATCTGGCCTAGCCAGATTTGTAAGGTAGAAATGGGATCATGATGGGGGGGTGGGGAGGAAGGAAGTATTAAACAGCTAGAGGAAAGTTGTATGTTTCATCAGTGCTATATTGTACCCTGATTGGCAGGTCTCTTCCTTGTGACCCTTCTGCAAGGGGATGTCCAATTGTCTACAGATGGACTTTGGGTCTCCACTCTGCACTGCCCCTCATTCAATCAGTTCTGCCTGGAAGTAGTATAGCCAGAACACTCCTTAGAAACGAGAGTCAGGCTATATGATCAGGAGGAGCCAGTCCCCGCTGAAGGTCACCATGCCTGGGGAAGTAGAAGGGCGGTGACAAAGAAGAAGGCCCTCAATGTGATGGATGGGCTGATGCGGTAGCTGTAATCATGGGTTCATGTTTGTCAACAATTGTGGGGAAGATGCAGGGCCGGGCAGTGTTTTGTTCTGTTTACAGAAGTTCTCTTTGGATTGAAACAGTCCCAATGATCGCTCACAGCAATAAATCTCGACGGGACCATATGGTCACATGTGCAAAAATGTTTTGAGAACGATGAGGACAGCCAATGTGCTTCACACAATAGATGGATGGATGGATTGTGATAAGAGTTATACTAGCCCCCAAGAAAATGATTTTAAAAAACAAACAATCTGCCGGCTGGCCCGGTGGTCACCAGCAATGGAAACCCGGTGGCTGCTGCCTTGGTTGTGTGAAGAAAAAAAAAAAAAGGACGGGGGGGGGGGGGCAGATAGAACAGAAACACTGAACCTTGCACTTAACCATTTGGACCCCTGGAAATCTACCCACCATGGAGAAGGGAACTGCTCCAGCCCCAGGTCTGGGTCTCAAGCTTTGTAGGAAAGACCTGAGGGGCTGAGAGCATGCTTTCAGTCCCCATGGTGATCACGACCATGGAGCAGAGGGGGTGACTGCGAGATTCAGTGTAGGAGCCCTGGCGGCTCAGTTGTTAAGCACTCGGCTGTGAAAGATGGACTTGCTGTTCTATTCTCCCAGTAGCTCTGAGAAAGACACACATGACCATATGCTCCCATAGAGATTTAAAGTCTCAGACACTCTCTAGGGGCAGTTCTGAGTTGGAATTGGTCGGTGTTGATGAGTATGGTTTGGGTTTTCAGATTTGAGGGTCTATTTGATAGCAAAAGAAACACCCATTAAAGAAAATATAGTTGACTATTGAGCTGATGACTGGTTTTTCAGAAGTGGGTCATCAGACCTTTCTTTGAAGATATCACTGGGTGGACTTGAATTTCCAGCCTTGCAGTTAGCAGCCACGTTATCCATCTGTGCTATTTATCTCTAAAAAGAAAGAAAGACAGGCCCCCTCCAGAAGAACAACAATATTGACAATTTATTTTAAGAAGGAAAGGCAGGGAAACAGTGAAATGATGCGGTACAGGACTAAACCCTGGCACTCTGGTGGCATAGTGATTCTGCACTGGGCTACAGACTGCAAGGTTAGCAGTTTGAGACCACCAGGTGCTCCATGGGAGGAAGAAGGGGTGAGTTAGAGTTACAGTTGAAAGAGTTCCCATAAGGAGCTACAGATTCCGAAACCCACAGGGGCAGTTGGACCCTGTCCTGGAGGATTCCCACAGGTCAGCATGGATTCCCTAGCGGTGAGTTTGGTTTGTTGGGGTTTGTTTGTTTTCTTTTGGAGGACTGACCAGTTCCAGGTCTTCGCCCAGCCCTCTGGCTACACACAGACTGTTTCCCCACAGCTCCTCTTGCTCCTCTTTACTGTCAAAGCCAGCCCTCAACAGCATGTGCCTGCAGTGGTGGGAAGGGGACAGGTTGGACTAGAGGACAGAGATTTTACAAGACGCTAAGAGGACGATTAAGAGCAGTACAAGCTGCTCTGACAGACTAATTGTCACAACCGACTTCAGAATGTATTGGCTGTGATTCTGAAGCCAGTTAAAAAAAAGTATCAGGTCTCAAGGAATTAAAAATTTTACCATTAGTCTCCTCCCTGCAAAGCCAGCTTGGTATTGTTAATACACAGACCCACCTCCGCCACCGCCACCACCACCACCTCATATCTGTCCCCAGTGAACAAGACAAAGACACCAGAATGCCACCAGCATCTAAGCGGTGACATCTAATTGATTTTAATCTTAGTTCAAGGGTATGACTAGAAGGCTGTTTCAATTACCTCCACCATATGGGACACAGTGTCTGATTAGTAGGGACGCGCCTTATTCTGGGAGGTGTTGTCTCCTCCATCAATAAAACCATCCCCCAATAGGCTGCACAGATCCTGGACGGTGTCTGATATGGCTCAAACCAAGCTCACTGCCATAGTCAATGCTGACTCATAGTGACCCCCTGTGGATTGCCTAGATTGTCACTGTCGTCCTTGAAGCTGCTGGTGGTTTCGAACTACCGATCACGTGGGTTGCATCCGAACAGGTATCCACTGCACCACCAGGGCCCCTGACATGCAGGCAGAGCTTGGCACAGACTTTGAAACAAGCTGTGTCTGACCAGAATGGAACCTACTGGCTCTGGTGGTTTAGCAGCTGCAGTCTCACTCTGACCGCACCCCTGTATTCGTTGAGAATTTGATAAATGCCATCATGAAAAGCAATTGATTTATTAATTAGCAGACTCAGAATGTTCTTAGGACTCATTTGGGATACGGACTCATTATAATTTAAAAATGTCAGCGCAGTGCAATAGAGGACGAAAATGGCACCTCCCAGGAGCCCTGTGGGCAAAGGGCTTTCCTTTGCTAGGTGGGGTTGTTCTCTGTGACCATAATAGCACCCACAGGAGGGCATCTCCTCAGGCCTAAAGAGTGAGGAAGCCCGCGGAGATCCGCCATGAAAGGGAGCTGGGAGCTGGAGACCGGGGCAGGATCTACTCTAGCAGGGAAAGTGTTGGTTAGGAAGCTGAAGATGGCAGTCTTGTCACTAGAAAACTCAACAGCATCAGGTACTGTGGGAGTGGTGCAGACTGTTAGCACACTGAACCTCTAGGTTCAAGCCCTCCCAGAAGCACTTTGGTAGAATATAGAAGTTTGATTGACTTCTATAAAGTTCTTCTATAAACTAAAGTTTATAGAGCAGCCACTGAAAGTGCTCTGAGGACTCCGATTTACCCTGATGCATATGGGGTGGTCCTGTGCCAGAGTGGGCTTCATGGGTCTGGTGGGGCCTTATTTTGTGCCTTGAGTTGGAGTGATTTATAGAGTGAGTCCCAGCTGTGTGTATTTTAACTATTGACATCAAATACTAACTGGTCTATAAAATTCTTGTGACAAGAGATTTGGTGAGGTAAGAGGGTAAAACTATAGAGGACATGAAATGATGGTGAATGCTAACTGTAATCGTGTGGATTTCACATTTTGTTTGTTTGTTTGGCATTGTCCTGAAGGATCTGACAATATAAAACACTGAGACTTGATTTCATTGTTTGTGAAGCACTGATGCCCTATGCTAGGGCTAGGTAAACATCTCCCACCCCCACCCCCACTACCTTTGAGTCAATTCTGACTCAGAGAGATCGGATTGGAGCGAGTAGAACTGCTCAAGCACCAAGGGTTTCTGAAACTGTAACTCTTCATGGGGTCTGATAGGCTAATCTTTCTCCCATGGAATGACTGGTGGACTCAAACTAATGACTTTGCGGTCAACAGCCCAGTGTTTAACTCTTTACAACACCAGGGCTCTTTAGTGACTGGGGAGTAGATCCAACATTGTGATACATCGAATCATTGTCTTCTGATATTTTTTATTTATTTAAACTTTTTTTATTGTGAGCTGGATGAAAGTGAATAGAGTACCTCAGATTTAACGGTTCATCTGCATTGTCTCCTGGCATTGACTGCAATCGCCATGATGCAGCATCACTTAATTTACTCTCCACACCTGCATTTATTCCTCCTTCTCCCCTAACCCCTCCTGAACCTTGCCTTTGGGCCATTGCTGCTCTTTTGGTCTCAAGTTGTCAGTGATTCTGAGGCATGTATACCTCAGTATGCACTACTCAGTAAACGTTCTGGTTCACAGAAGCGGTTGGTGTGGTTAGGGGTGACTGTGTTGACTCCATCTCATAACTACCCCGTGTCTAACAGAACAGAGCACTGTTCCCAGCCACACCCATGGTGTTGGGTTGAAGACCATGGCCGAAACCCTTGATAGATCTGTCTATTTTTTGGCTGGAGACTGAGTCAGGATGGTGAGTGTATTTTCAGGCCTGAAAGGTGACTGCCGGCCAGTGTCTAGGGTTCCCACAGTCCCTATCTGACCAGAAAGCCTGGCCCTTTTGTGTGTGGCACGTGGGAGTGAAAGATAGATCCATGTGCTGTCTGCTGCATGCTGAGTTCTGCAAAGTAAATGGAAGAGATGGTGCAGGGGAAATAAGGCTGATTCCCTGGGCACCATTATCCAGTGGGTCCCCATTGAGCTCAGAGGAGGAACAGACGTGATGAGTCATGGGTGCGTTCTCATCTTCTATGTGGCAGGAGAAGCAAGCAGCCAACAAAAGGAGCAGCACTTCTTTGCCTCGTGAAATGCTTCCTGATGGAAAAGGCACGGCAGACAGCCTGGAAATTTCCTGAAAGTCTCAGCAAGTTGGCAAAAGCATTCCAATAATCAGATGCCTTCTTTCCCCTCGAGGACTCTGTGAACCTTGGAATGGAAAGAGCAAGGATTAGGACGATAGGTGGGGCCATGTGTAAAATCCAGCCGAAATGAGGTGACTTTGAGCATGTCCATTAATCTCCTGAAGCCTCCATTTTGTGTGTGTGTGTGTGTGTGTGTGTAAAAACTTGCCCGCTAGCTTAGCAGAAGTGATCAAGCTAGACAGTGTGCAAGGTGCTCAGTAAATGTGAGTGGTCTCCCTTTTTTCTATTCTAAATGTAGCCTCTCTCTCGTTTATTCTATTGGTCACTTTCCTTACATGTGAGACAAGGGGTAGTAATCTCAAAGAACGCTGCTCTGCTTCAAATTTCTCTATTCAAAAGAAGGCACCCTGGTCTGGCTCGAGCGAGGGACACATGTTCCCCCCTTAACTCTCATTCCCTGTGTATCAGCAGGCCTCCCGGCTTTCCTTGGTGGAGAGCACGGCCCAGTGCCTGGTTGTGGTGCGGCCTGGGGCTCTACCCCGTGGGGGCTTGTGCATGCATCCCAGCTGCTATAGTCAGAAGCCCTGGTCCTCCCGGGGGCGGGGGTGGGGGGCACTGCCTTGTCTGCAGGTGCTGCCTCAACCCGAAGTGAACTCTGGACCTTTTATTGATCCCCTGTGCATCTGGCACCACTGAGACACCAGGAACAATGGAAACTGCTGGTCCTGGACAAATAGGCATGTGTGTTAATGCCCTTTCCTGACAGTCGGTTGTCTCCAGCGGAGGCGGGAGGTTGTGGTTGGTTGGGTGGGGGGGGGCTCCGTACGGCTTACCAGGGAACACAGGCTGAAAAGACTGTGTTAAGGCAGCCTTTTCATCATGCTAATGGGCAGCACGTACGAAATTTAGCTTCCTATCACTGGTACCAAGCAACACCTCTCAAACAAAGCACTGTTTCTTCTCACCACTGATAAGTGTGACTGGTGGAGGCAGTGACGGGATGCTCATTTTTATCTGCTAAGTGCATAGCACTTGTAAAAAGCCAGCGGTGGCCTTGTTACCACTTGACATGACACTGGGTTTAGCTGTTTACACTGACATACGGCTGCCCCCTTTTAGAGCTGCAGCCAGGGGTCACATTCATTAGAGAGCGTCGGTGATGCGAGGGAGGCAGCATCTGGTGGGAGTCTCTGTGCTCACTGTCGGAAGCAGCACCGCAAGCAGTTTGCATCCTTCCATGGGTGGCGTTTCCTTCCTCCCTTCCTCCCTCCCTTCCTTCCTTCCTCCCTTCCTTCCTTCTTCCTTCTTTTTCTTTCATCCTTGTGAGGATCTCAGGAGAATGAGGATACTTTCTGCTGCTGTAAAGGGTTAGTCTTAGAGACCTATGGGAACAGTTCTGTCCTGTATAAAGAGACGAGACATCCCGCTTTTTAACAATTTAACAACATCCATCCTGCAGAGTTTTAAAATTAAAATGAATATACTACAATACTATTTTTGCATTCTATGAACATTTTTGTTGCTCCATATAGACCAAATTTTTATTTATTTTATTTTTCTTGGGGGGGCATCACTGCCCCCTGGTAGGAGTAGCAGGCCCAGCCTTGCTCCTGGAGAGCTGCTGCTGGATTTGAACTGCCAACCCTGTAGGCCACAGTTCCACACACAACCACTATGCCACCGGGGCTCAGCCCCAGACCAAATTTTTAATCAAGAATTCCCCCTCCCCCCACGTCAATGGTGTCCCGCTTAAAATCTGGTCACTATGAGTCTGCATGGACTCGATATCTGTGAGTTTGTATTTGTTTTATTTTGTTGGGGATAGGGGGAGTATTTGGGAAGCTTGTGGATTCTTTGAGAATAGGTGGCGGAAATGAGAGGGGAAGAAAGGTCTGTTCTTAGAGGTGTCCCAGGGGGTGCTGAATAAGGACGTTGGTCTCCACTTGGCCTGTGTGGCTCAGGGGAGGTGGCCTTTCCTGCTTGACAAACAATGCTGAATGGCATAAGTAAGTCTCTGCTCATCACCTCCCTCCCCCAACTATTTTACAAGAATTGCCGTGATAAGTTTCTTGATCAGTACTGCTTCATCGCACTTGAGTTCTGATTTTATTGTCCCTTTCAATGTTTACACGAGCTGCCTCCAGAGCCCTCTCTGAGTGAGGCATGAGGCTGCACCAGCTGCCCAGAGTCAGGGACTTCTGGGACATCCCTGCCCCTTGGATGAGGGACAGCAAAAGTTCCGCCCACCTCCACCTCTCCTTGAAGATGGCAGGAAGGGCAATCTGTGTATCCCCCAGCCTTAAGGAGCCCCCATTTGGAGCATCAACCTGTCTCTACCCTTGAGAACCAAGCCCTTCTTTGTCAGGAGTCCCCCTTGTCAGCCCTCTGCCTTCCGCTGCTGGTGTTAGTATTTCCATTGGGTTCTCTTATTTGAATGGTTCTTATGGGGCGGGTGATGGTGGGGAGAATTTGGGCGATTTCCCTGAAGCAGATGATGAGAAGTCACAGCTCTGTGGAATGCCCCCCACTCCCCACCTCTCGGAGCCGGTTTATCAAGCGCTGTCATGACTGCCTCAGTGGAAACAGACGGTGACTGGTTTGCAAGTTCAGTATCATTAGCCTGGCCCAGAATGATCCTTGCTCTCCTGGAGCAAGCTGACATCCTGGAGACAGGTTTGAGTCTGCGCCTTTGTCCCTTGTATCACATGTGCATGCACGAGTCCAGAAGCCATGGCTTCATTCCGTGGCTTGATGTGTTTGCAGGTCAAAACAGTCTCCTTTCAGGCCTTCTCTGAATCCAGGGGTCCAGCGAAAATTTTGCAGACCCAGGAGAAGGGAGGTGTTCAAGGACCTTGACACATGACACGTCACTTAACTTTGAGAGGTTTGGGGCCCGTTTCTATTGGTCTGAATTCCAATAGAGTAGGCCACCCTCTAGCCAGGGGACTGTTGAGGGACCAGAAAGGACTGTGATTCTTAAATTCCACTTCTTGCCACCACCATGGGCAGCCTCTACTGATAGCTCCTGCCCCTTGTGCCCTCCCGCCCCGTCCCCTGCAATCTCGTGCACTGCCTGGTCTCTATGCCAGTCATTTATAATCAGCATTCTTGGCGTCCAGGCCTCATTAGGAAGATAGCCATTCCTTCAGTGCTTCCGAAATAATCATTTAGGAAAAAATGCACGGCTCCTCTCCCTTGAGAGCCCATGAGTGATGAATTTATTTCAGTTTGGCTGGCTTGGCTGTCTTGCTCAGCCTTATTTCCATATTTATTTCAACAAACAATGTAGGGTGGGAACAAGAAAACACATGCTGGGTGTACACACACGCTGCAGATCTGCTCCCAAACTGGATTCCCCTTGAGGGAGGCTCAGAAGCCGTGCCAACAAAGGAGCTTTCCATTTGCAGACCTTATGTCCTTTCTGCTAGAGTGCAGGGGACCACAGGCCCTCAAACCCCAGTTACTGGTATTGGATAAAGCGTGGGTGCCGTGCCCAAGAGACTAAATCTCAACTCCCCGTCCTGGTCAAGAACAGCGTCTCAACGGTGCTGTATCTCTCACTTCCCTTGCTTGGGGAGATCTTGCTTTTAGTAACAGTGGACACAGGTGAGCTTTCTGTGATGCAGGAGATTCAGGCCCCCCAGTCAGCTGCTCTTAAGAAGCAGGTATAAGCAGCTGTTTAAGGAGCAGGTTGGGGAGGTGGAATGTTGACAGACAGGAGTTTGTGGCCCCAGCGGGTGGTCAAAAGTTCTTCTGACTTTTTGGTAGTATTTCCATGAGTCAGACTTGCACAGCTGGCTTCCATCTGCACTTGGAAAAGAGGTCCCTGCTTTACTTACATCTGCTTTCGCCTCCATCCTTCATCTACCTGGGTTTTTTAGGGTATGATAGTTAAACAATCTGTTGTCAATTTGAGACTTACGAGTGAAGAGGTGGAGCTTAGTCTATCAATCAGGTCTCATCTTGATGACCTCATTTGGAGTCGGTAAGGAGATTAATAGCTCACTGGAGGCAGGTTAACAGGCTCACTCCCTGGGAGACATTACTGACAAGAATCCACAGGGACCTACCCTGATACAGCCAGAGTCCTCGGAACTGAAGGAGCCATGTGGAGACCTCTGCCAGTACTAAGATGCTTACAATGCCACTGCATTCACAAGAGTTCCCACCCATTGGCCTATAATCTTCCTTCATTCAATGTCATTTCATTTGTTTTGTGAGTCTGAAGAGGACTTTATAGATTTGGTATCAGACATATGAGCTAATATTGGACTTAAGGTCTTGTTGTGAACTGGACTTGGATATTTTTTCAATATTCAATTGCTCTTGTATATAAAGCTCTTTCTTTTTTCTTCTTTATACCACATTTTAAGTATATTTTCATCAGAAGATTATCTATTTGATAAGTTACAGAAGTTATATTCTTGAGTCACTCATTATTTAATTGGAAATAAGGTCTATGTAGTATCAAATAGACTGGTTTAAATCATCATACCTGTAGAATTACTAATTAGTCAAAAGTTCTGGGCAGATTATCATTCCACAATAGAAACCCAAGAAAATGAGGGATAAAAAAGTTACTTCTCCAAGGCAACAATAGTTCTTTTAAATTTATGCTAAATTTGTGTAATATTCCATATGCATGATAAATTGTTCTAATGGAACAGTGAGATATATAATAATACTCATCATATATTTAAATGATTATAAACTATATTGAATTATGTATCTGAAAAGTAGTGATAATGCTTTATATTATTTTTTTAATAAATCATTTTATTGGGGGCTCATACAACTCCCATCACGATCAATACATATGTCAATTGTATGCAGGCCACACTTGCACACCTGTTACCATCATCACCCCCAAAACATCCTCCCTCCACTTAGGCCCCCAGTACCAACTCTCCATATTTCCCTTCCCCCACCACTACCCCTCCCCCATGAACCCTTAATAATTTGCACATTGTTACTACTCTTTCATACTGTACTCTGTCCAATGTGTTCCTTCACCCACTTCCCCACTGTCCGTACCCCAGAGAGGAGGTCATGTGTAGATTCCTGCAATTGGTTCCCCCCTTCCACTCTATCCTCCTGGTACCACTACACCCATCACTGGTCCTGAAAGGGTCATCTATCCTAAATTTCCCATGTTTCTGGCTCCAGTGTACATCCCCTGGTCTAGCTGTTTCTTATGCACATGAGTGCCTCTGGATTTGTTTCTCTACTCTGCCCGGACTAACACATAGGATGAATGTTTTCAAGCAACTGGAGTAGAGACTCCAAAGAGAGAAGACCTTGGATATCTCTTGAGAATGATGTCGGGGATACTGTGAGTGACAACCTTCAGGCTGGTCACTTTCCAGTTGATGACCTTCCCCTCTGCACTTTGGGGCAGAAGCACATCAGCACTTGACTTTTATGGGGACACTTTGATTTTAGGGGAAATGGTTGTTCATTCAGTGATGAGGAGGGTGGAGATAGTCTTGTTCTAGAGTGAAAGGAACTACAGTGTGTAGAAAAGACTCTTGTCGGAAACATGACACCACTTTTCTGGAGGAGAATTGAGACATTGTACTCATTTCCCAAGAGGATTGGTTAGAAAGCAGAAGAGTAAAAGAACCCAAAATAAAAAGGTTTGTTTCTGGGTCTTGAACAGCGACTCCTCTAGAAGTTCCTATTCTCCCCCACACACCCCAAAATACATTTTACTAATCTTAGAATTATTTTTGTCCTAAAAAAAGACCATTTCCCACCAAAGGAACCCAATGGACAAAAGCAAGGGCGTCCGAAGTTATGAAGAAGATGAGTTAAACACCACCTAATGCACGGGTGTGTAAGGCTTTTGAAAACATCAATAGCAGCTCACATAGCACCCCTCACCCAAGAGAAGTCGTCCCTGCCCTCATCGAGTTGGTTCAGACTCATAGTAACCCTGTGCACAACAGAAGGAAACACTGTCTGGCCCTTCACAATTGTTCCCGTGTTTGAGCCTATTGCAGCCACTGTGTTGGTCCCTCCTGTTGAGCGCCTTCCTCCTCCACGTGACCAAGCATGATGGCCATCCCCAGAGACTGGTCTTTCCTGATAGCATTTCCAAAGTATATCACACTGGGGGGTGGGGGGAGTTATTTAAATACTTGACCAGTATGGCCCCCAAATGCTCTTATAAATATCCAGGTGGCCCTGGGCAGAAAAAAAAAATTCCCCACCCCCAATAGACTAAAGGATAGTATTCTCCCCCAAACTAGATCCTCGGATGACATTGGAAGGACTATCAACAGACAGGGCAGCACCAGTCAAGTTGAGAAATGCTCATGAAATGCAGTCTTTGCTCAGGAAAAGAAAGTTAAAAATCTCCCGCCTGGTTGAAATTAATAGTAGATTTTCATGCTTGCTAATACTGCTATTAAGAGTCGCCTTGGGACGAATGAAGAGCTCTGTTATTAAAAGAGGAAAACTTGTCAGAGTACTCTTACAGGGCCTGGTAATGGTAATGGTTCATGGAGAAAAAGATGTGACTATCCCTGAGCCGTCCACATTTTTCAAGGCTCACATTACTAATCAAACAGTGAGCAGTTCAAACCCACCCAGAAACCCCTGGAAAGTCAACCTTGGTGAACTTCTTCCAGAAGGCCACAACCTTAAGAGATCACAGCATCCTCTGTACCTGGAGAGCTGACATGAATCAGAATTATTTTCAAATACTTTTACTTGCTGTTCCACACATCCTACTAGTCAATAGTTCAGTCAGATCAAGAAGACTTGTGCAATCATTCCCACAGGCAGTTTTAGGACATTTTCTTTTTTTGTGTGCTCGTTGTTTATAGCTTCCCATTCTTCCCCAACCTCCCCTGTGACACTCCCAAGGAAACATTCATCCCATCACTCTCTCTATAGATTTACATATCCTGGATTTCATGTCCAGCAAAAAACATACAAAAACAACAACAAAACCAACCACAGTAACAGAGAAAAATGTTAGTAGAAAAGAAAGTAGAAAATATTAAAAGCTAAAGCAAAGTTACAGTGGGTCAAAAGGGAGAGCAAATGGTAAGGTGTTAAATTTTAGCCTCGCTACACCTGCCATGGTCCACTTTCCAGTGCATTCTGCATGACATCAAGGCTACTTACATCTAGGTCAGAGGAGAGTGAACAGAATGTTGACTGTGCAGCAGTGAACAACAGCGGGGAAATGTATCACAACATGGGCCGGGCCCTCCAACTAGAGTAGCCTCATCCAATGCAAATGAGATAGCTGCTCATTCCTTATGAAAGTGCCTTCTCTCGCTTTCCCTAAGAAATCGGAGCTGTCCTCCTGAGAGTAAAGTGGTTGTGCTAAAGGCAGGGTTGGAGTTAGCAACTTAATTTTGCTAACAAATCCAAGTTCTGGAAACAGTTTAGGCTTTCGTAGAGAGACCATAACAACAGCCTTGCTTTGTGAGTGACAGCAGTGATGCATTCCACCAGGAATAATGCTAATCCACACCTCTCTGAACTCCACAGCCTTTGGAGAAGTTTACAGGAAGTGCTAGGAAGCTGAGAAGGGTCCCGATCACACCTTCGAAGGAGGGCTCACCACTCTCCCAAAGTCCTGGAGACTTGCTTGCTGGGAACGATGGTGCCCCCCTTTTGAATTGGTAATCTGACATGGCATTGATTGAATAAAGATGATCACCATGCTTGATTTGGATCGGAAATCGTTCTAACGGCCTCAGAGGACCTGTCCTATCACTGACCTTTCTCCTGATCTTGGAAACTTAGACTGTCTAGGTTTGTAATTTTTTTTTTTTTTGTATTGGTACATTTCCCCCAACTTCCCTTGTGAGCTTTTTTCATTTGCTGATGAGCTGGTGAAGCAGACCCATTGATTAAGGGGCTGAAATGGTGATGCTTGTCTGGCCTGTGGAACACCTTCCTGGTCCTATGTGTATCTGTCCTCTGGGTTAGGTATCATTTTGGTGGGCATTGTAGTTTATCTGTAGAAGCTTATATGGAAGAGAAAAGAATCATGAGGCGTGATGTCCTCCTACTGGCATTCTAGCTCCTAAGAGTGACAATCCTGAGGAGCCTACCCCTTCGCTCGCCTCCCTGATAAGGTGTGATGTAATCTGCTCTCCTCTGAGGAGCCCCATTAATATCTCCAGCATGCAGGTCCCCTTCCCTAGGGCCCTTTATCTTCGAGAGTCCGTCTCAGAGCTGCCTCCTGAATACTGGTTCCTGTGCCGTTCTCACGTTCATTCTTATCTTTCAGCCCATCCATGAAGCCACTGTGTTAATCCGTGTACCTGGAAGTTTTCTTGTAATCTTTGCATTTTAATTTGTTTCTTTTGAGCCGCAGTAAATACTTTCATCAAGATAATATTAGACTCTTCTGCCCCTGCCTGAAGGAAATAGAGAGGCTATTTGAAAAAGCAGTATTAAATTTAAGGAAGAGGCAGCAGAATGTGGTGGTGTGGTGGGGGGGGGGGGCGGAAACAACCTTGCAATTCAACTAAGCAATGTTGGTTTGAAATCAAAGTGGTGGTGTGCCACAATCTCAATGGCCTCAAATTTGTCAGTAGACGGAGGGGACTCATTTTAGCCTTCAAACTGTTCTTCCCTTCTGGACTCTGTATGGGGATCGTGGATGTCAGCACCACTCAGGACTGCCTGGGTTCAGTGTGAGGCTGGGCAGAGCCTCTTGGTTTAGAGGCATAGATTCAATACTCATGAAGAAATATGAGAGGGGGGTGTTATTCCTGAGCAGAAGAAGAACCAACACTTCATGGCATACAGTCAAGGACATTTTCCTACTGGGTGGGCTGGAGAAATAAACATGGCAAGAACCAAAATAAAACTAATTAACACTACACCAATTCCGTCTCACAGCGATCTTATATGACCGAGCAGAACTGCTCCACCTCGCCAATCAAAAACCACCACCCCACCAACCCCAAAGCAAGCCCTGCTGTGGAGTTCATTCTGACTCACAGTAGTCCTTGAGGACAGGGCCGAAGTGCCCCTGTGGGCTTGCAAGATTGTATCTCTTTGGGGGAGTAGAAAGCTTAATGATTCTTTTGCTGAGCAGCTGGTAGTGTTGAACTGCTGACCTTGAAGTTAGGAGAGCACCTTGTAACCACTATATGCCACCTGTGCTCTCTATAGCAATCTTGTGTGTTAGGTGCCATCTATCTTAGGACACTTCAAATTACAAGTGAAAACTTAATCTACATAACTTAGTCATTCCACAAAGATCCCTGGTGGTATATTAGTCGTATTACAAACTACAAGGTCAGTAGTTCGAACCCAACAGCTGCTTTGTGGGAGAAAGATGTGGCATTCTGCTCCTGTAAAGATCTGCAGCTTGGGGAACCCCAAGGAATAGTTCCATTGTGGCCTATAAGGATGCTAGGAGTCAAAATGTACCCCATGGCAATGAGTTTGGGGCTTGTTTGTTTGTTTTGGCGGTGTTTAGCCATCAGCAGAACCTTGCCAGCGCTGCCATGTAAGCATACTGACTGTGTAGTTTCAGTTCAAAGCCACCAGCTGCTCGGAGAGAGAACATTGAGAGGATTTGCTCCTGTAAAGATTGCCAGCCTCAGAAACCGTATATTTTTCAGACGTGTGTCAGATTTCATGGACAATGGGTGGGGTTATCCAGGCATCCTGAATTGTCAGCGAGAAACCATCTGTGTCTGCCCCATTGTAGGCACGAGGGTCAATCTCAGCCTCCTTCCCTTGGTCTCTATTGTTAGTGAAGATGTTCACTTCTGTCACGTCCAAACTAGCCATGTCTCACCAGGCAAAAGCCCTCATCAGGAGAAAGTCCCCTACTCTCAGTGCTGTCTCTTCATAACTGGGCTTTGCTTCAGAACTCTGCTTCCCCAGCCGCCTGAGAAAGGCTGGCAGGTAGGACAGGAGCAAAAGCCAGGACTTCTTGAGGATTATGTTTCCCTTGTGAACTGACTGACTGCAGTAGAATCGGACCTCTTTACACCCTCTGCCTAGCCGTGCTGAGCACTCCAACCCCCTTTCTGGCTAAATTTGACTCTATCTCTGTAGACAACACAGAATTGTTAAAATCTCTTTGACTCGAAGTCAGTCAAATTCCTAAAGCAATTGTGAGCCATATTTCAAGTTCCACCAACACTGTGTTCTCCGTGCCCTCACCCTTGTCTCCCATGTAGCAAATGGCCTGAGTAGGAGGCCATGACAGAGGGGAGAGGGTGTGCAGCAGTGACGAGAACCCACAACCCAGTTCTGCCTCCACCTCCAGAATCAGAATGCAGGGGAGCAGCAGCCCCAGGACTGCTGTGCAGATTCACATACATCAAGCAGCCATGGAGGGCACCAGCTGACCTCAGAGAGCCCCACTCCACAGAGGGGCGAGTCCCCAAGGGGCTGGCCATGGTGCCGTGGCTGACTGATGGCCTTCCTTGCAGAAGCCCCACGTTCACGTCACAGTCAAGGTACCCCCCTACCTACCTCTCGGCGGTGGTGACACGGACCCCATGTTAGCAGTTTCCAGAGGAAGATAGACTAGGAAAAAAGTCCTGGCTATCTAATTCAGAAGACAGCCCATGGGAAAAAAATCTGTGGGTCACAATTTTCTGGTCCCCAACTAATCCTGGGACGGGACTCAGTGACATTTCATTCCCTTGTGAATGGGGTCACCATGACGCCTCGGCTGACCTTCGTGTGACAGCCTGCATTTCCAGGAACGGGAAAGGCTTTGTTCAGCGGTGACGGAAGTTGGAAAGCAAAATTTTCCTCCAGAGAATTGCCAGGTCTGTCAAGCAGACAGATGTGAGCCCTGGGCTCTAGTGTTGTTTCCAGGGGAAGAGACCCATGCTTCACCACACTAGCCCCCAAACCAGACCTACTGCCATGCAGGACATTCTGGCTCAGAGTGACCTTGCAGGACTGAGTCCCGCTGCCCCTGGGGGTGGGGTGGAGAATGAACCCATTTGTGGGAGTATAAAGTCTCATCTTGCTACCACCAAGCTGCTGGGCCCCTTCATATCATTGGCTATGATGAATCCCACAGATGCCCATAGTCACGGCCAGCAGACTGATTCTGACTCCTGGTCACCCAATCAGGTGCACAAATCTACTGCGAGAGAGCTTTTGTGCAGGAATGAAAATGTTTCCTATTAAAACCTGTGGTGAGTTGAAGTCTATTTTCAACCTGTTCTGTGCTTTCCTTTTCTATTTCCTTGTACCTGTCACTACGTTATGGAAGCGATGTGGGACTAGCGTGGAGGATGGTTTTCATGTCAACCTGGAGATGAAGGAGCATGTGTCTCCCTCCCTCCTTTCCTCTCTACCTCCTTAACTATCCTTCCCAAACATCCCCCTTCTCACAAGTCCTGAGTGCAGATTTTCTCCTGGAAGTGCTTCCCACCCAGCCCCCACCACCCACAATCTATCACAAGCTCTGCTCTCTAAGAACTGAGACAACTAGTCACTTGCTTAAGAATCCATGAGAACTCCTCTTCCATTACGCTTTCCCGCCCATCCGTAACCACACTCTGGTTCTGACCAACTGCCTCTTTCTCAAGCCCCTGGAGAGTGACTTGCAGAGTCCGTTCTGGGCCATGATGAGCATGATGGGGAACCTTGAGCCACCAGCCCTTGGCGTGGCCATCTGTGAAAAGGATGGAAACACAGCAGCTGTTCCGACCGACTAACACTCTTCATCTCATCTGCAGGGCCTGTCCATCAGGCATGGAGATGCTCCATGTCTCTTCCTATTCCTTCCATGAAGACCATGGTCCATATTGCCCGGCAGGCTTCTTTCTGGGGCTTTCTCCTGCCCTTTCTCTTTCCCCTTGACTGCACCCCTTCCCACCCACTCCAGCCTCCACGCCTCTGTTTCCCACTCCCCAAATCGAACATGTACAGATTTTACGGTTCACTGGAGAATAAGTGGCTGTCATTTCACAGACGGGCCAGGATATAATTAGCCACAATGCACTGGAGTAATGGAACAGATGTCCCTTTGTAAACTGAGTTTGCTGCCGACCCCACGTGTGTGTGACCTACCGACTGCTCCAGGCGATTCTATACGCTGCCCTCCCCCTTCTGTCTGCGTCTTCCTGCGTCCTGAGCAGAGGCTGGGCACTTGGCGTGTTTGTGTGTTGACTGCTGGTGTTTTTCCCCTGCCTTCCCAGCTCATTTCGGCTGATGAAAGCCTTCTGGTGACAGGGCAGTGCAGAGTGAGTGAGCTAAAGCTACGTGTATTGATGTAGTCATTCACAACAGAAAAGGTGATAGCCCTCTTATGAGATAATTGGCAGTTTCGAGTTGCACTTATTACCAGATGATAATGCACCAGCAAAGTCAGAAATTACTGTTATGCTCTCTGGCCTGTTGTTGTTTTTCTGAGCAATAAAGGAGATGTGCCTCCTCACTCCACCCCCCCATACACACACACACACACACACACACACACACACACACACACACCCCTTCTTATCCCCATCCCCACAAGTGATGATTTACATGTTAAGAAAGCCAAGACTGACCACGCAAGGGTGACACACACAAAAATATCAGATACTTAAACGTGCTCTGCAATAACCTGTGATGGTTTATTGGTATCACTGTGAGGACGACTGCTCGAGACAGTTTTCACTTTCTATCTTTCTAAGTAGCTTTTGTACATTCTTATTTCTGAGGTTGAAGGTTTATGAAAAAGATCACAGATAAAATGTCTGCTGCTTAATACCAGCAAAAAGCGTGGGAATTCCAGGTCCCTCTGAAGGTGGTAAGGAGTTGGATAAACGGTGGCGGTGAGGTTACACGTCGGGCTGCAGCAGTTGGAAACCACCAGCAGCTCTGTGGGAGAAAGACTGCGGTTTCAACCCCCAGAAACCATTATAAATCTTGGGAACTCCCATGTCTCTATGTGTTTAAGTTGATACCTTTATAAGGTAAGGAATGCTCGTTCTCTTCTTACTTAGGCACTGCAATCAGGAAAGCCACCTTCAAGTATAGGAGGGAAAAAATTTTGCTCCTCCACATGGCTTTATCCATAAAAAGGACACGTGCGTTCGTGATGGGGGGAAACAGACTACTGTGAGAAAGGATTCCAGTTCTCAAGGCTCCATCCAACTCTTCTTTTGAGGACTTGGGGTCAATGAATTTGAAAATGTTTGGTTAATTCAGATTGCTCTGAGAGTGTTATACATATATTCCTTTTTCCAAAGCATAGCTTGCTTTTCCCAAAGACTAAAGGCTTTAAAAATCAGAGCTTTAAAAATCATTTAAAAAAAAAAACCATCCTGAAGTTAATTTTTACTCTGAGGATTTTATAATAAATAAGAGGTGGAAGTAGATCTCGGGTGTATGAAATTAATACTTGCACAGGTTTACCAAGGAGTAATTGGACACCTCCTCCCCATGACCTCATCGATGTCCCTAGATTGTGAAAGTTGAAACCACCCCTACTCTCTGAGGGATTTTGTGATGATGATTGTGTCCTTCATACAAATTTGGAAAAGAAAACGTCTCATCTTCTTGTGCCAATATCCTTGTAGGTCTGGCAGCCAGAAGGCTATGTACCGGATATGCTCAAGGAGCTCCATCAATACTGCTTTTGTTGTTTTGGTTTTGTAACTCAAAGAAATTCTTTGTGTCCTCAAAGTACATTGCACCATGGTTGGTCATTAACGATTTCTGAGGGAATTTTGCTTCCGAATGAATGCCAAATCGTGATGATCCACCCTCAGTTTCATAAGAGGTCAGCCATTCCTGGAGAAGAATATCGTGCTTGGTACTGGAGAGGGGTGATGAGAAAGGGGAAGCCCTTCAATGAGATGGGTGGACTCGAGGAGCTACCACAGTGGGCTCCGCATAGGAACACGTGTGAGGATGAGGCAGGGCTTCGTTCTGTTGAATGGTGCGGAGTCACTGTCAATGGGGACTGACGATGATGTCCAACCGCATCCTCAGAGGCCAACGGTGATCTGTGAGGTCTCGCCTTGCCCGCCTCTTTGAGGACAGAAGGGTGAAGATGGACAGAAGACAGAAGAGTTTGTGGTGTTTGTTTTGTATCTTTTGCAAAAGCTAGCACAGCACTCAAAGATATTGGTGGTTATTGATCACCAAGTAGATTTCTGGAGAGATGCAAATTATGTGGGATCACTGACTATTTTGAAATTACAAGTTCTTGATGCAGCCAGGCTGTCCTGGCATTTCACAGAACCTTTGGGTAGAAAGGACTTTCAAGGTCATCTAGCTCAACCTCTTGTCAAGAGCAGGACCCTCTTCCAAGACCTCCCTGTCAGGATGACTTTCAAATCCTTGCTTGTCATCTTTTGGGGTTTTGCCCATAGAATCATTGGACAGCTCTTCCTCTCATGTGGCTTCCACCTGTTCCTCTGTAGTGACTCAGAGAAGCGACTCCCTCCTCCATGAGCAACCTTTAGAGAACCTGTTAAAGCATCCATATTCACCCTCCCCCCCTCTCCTTTCTCAGAACTGGAACAGTCCCCGTCCCTTCCCTGGCTCCTTAGATTCACGCAAGTATCTGAATCTGTGGCATCAAGGAGGTTCTCTTCCAGACAAGGTTGGAGTAACTGATAGTGAGGTTCCCGATTGTATATATCGTCATTCCAATGTGACTTGACTGATGCACAGCACCTTTAAACTGACCACAACTTACCAGCAGACTAAAGGTGCATGCATCAATTAAGTCTTTTAACATGAATTACATTTTGACAAATGCTCAGGTAGCTTTTGTGAATCCCGGTGTGATGGGTAGGTTTGTTTTGCCAACATGGCCACAGAAGATCGGTGGGTCTATTGTGACGGCACAGCCAAAGAACATGTGGGATGAATTGAAGGGCAGATATAGAAAGGGCTTGGCAAGTCTCGCCCTCTCTCTTCTTTCCGGATCTTCGGACCAGAGAGCTGCCTTGTTCGTCCTGTGCCTCGACCTCCAAGGAACACTACCCGTGGGACACCTAATCGTGGACTGTGTTGCTGTGAGTTGAGGATCCTTCAAGCCCTGCTTTGCCACGCTCCTGGGATATACATCTCTTGAGCTGGGGACTGTTGGACTTTGTTATCTGGCTGACTGTTGGTGACTGTTGCTCTGCCGTTTGCTGCCTGTAATCAGACAGCCTGGATTGCTCTACAGAGGACTATTTAGCGGCCCTCAAGAATTGAAGGACTGCCAGTCTTCTAGTTGCCTCACGCTAAGTGAGTTGCACCGAGCAATCTGTATTGCTTTATAGTTAACTTTTTCTCTTTTTATCTTATATATCTTTCTCAATTTATAAATATATATAAAAAGGCATTACTAGTGTCCTGAATTTTATTTCTCTAAGAGAACCCTGCCTGACACACCCGGTGTTCCACTATGAATACTTAACCTTTTCTGGTAAGATTTTCCCCCCTTTAATTATCGTTCTTCCTGCTTGCTCTGCCGTTATACAAATTACAGATGCAAACAGAGAGCAGAATCCCTTTAAATGTTGTCAGTTAGCTCCTAATAGACCCCAGACACCTCAGCATGTCAGACAACTTTATCATCTACCCCCTGTCATCTACCTTTATCATCTACCTTCACTGTCCCATCACCTTCCCCTCCCACATACCTCCTCTGGGCCTTAGCCCAAGCAGCTTCTCCAGCACATGTTCTTCATGTCTCCAAGCAGGCCGTTTCCCTAGAAGGCTTCAGCTACACTTTGACTTGAAATAGCTACTCATCCTTTACAGCCCAAGTCAAGAATCACCTCTTCTTCAAAGTTTCCCTTGTCCATTATCAGCCTGCTGCGCCTTGAAGCACCCATTCTACACTGTTAGTGCAAAACTATCATTTATCATACTGTATTTCACTGTGGATACATTCGTTTGGCCTTCTTACTGGGCTATCTACTCCTTGGCAGTCAAGGTGTTGCTTGCTCTGAGGTGTTCCACTGTCTAGGACCATGGCTGTGGCAGACATGGCATCGGCACAGATCTCTGAGTATACACTCAACTGCACAGAGAAATTGCCAAAGGGGTCTTGTGAAATGCTTTGCTCCAGTCAAGATACCTTGACCTGTTTGTCTAGGAATAGCATCAAAAAGACAAGTGAGTCTCAGTATTCTTGTTTTCACTGCCATTTTGAAAGCCAAGCCTAGTATCAAGGCTTACTGACATGCTGAACATCCGCTCCATGATTACAAGTCCCAGCATAACGTTTTCCAAAGCTAAGTGACAGCTGCTTCTTTCCCAAATGCTAATGGATTTATGACTAACTATTACTTTATATAGGAACTCACATTGAGGTGCTTATTCATTTACCTTATAAATCCCTACTGTGTGCAAATGTATCAGACAAATCGCATCTTCACAAATAGCTCAGTAACGATGCTGTGTTCTTTAATTGCCTGCTCACTTTTCTGAGAGTCGACATTACCACCGCTGTATTTATCATCAATTAAATTTTCCCCATATTAGTTACTCAAAGTAATTTTTGAGGCAATCACCTCAGCTCAAATTGCCATAGCAAACCACCTCATCTTCCCAAACAGAGTGATTATCAGCAGTCATCATCCTCATCAGTTCTTTATGAGAGACTCTTTTCTCAAACCACCTTAAATTGTGGCTCAGAGTGAGTCATTCATAACTGCATTTTAGCAGTGGGCACATTACATTTCCATTTCATAAATACATTTTATTAGTAATGAGTAGTAGAGTATGAGATTACTCTAAATTCTCTCTTCATAGGTTGGTAAATGCTTAATTAACAAAGATACCGAATTGTAGGGGAAAACTGACTCTGAGCCTATTTCTTCTTACCAAATTATTGCTTATTTTGATCTCTGGCCCTTGGTAATCTTAAGTCACATTTACCAGTCCCACAAAGTATACCTCCAAGGCTGTATGGGAGGCACAGGGCCCTGGTGGGGTAGTGGGCACTCAGTGGACTGCGATTCGCATGATCAGCAGCTCCAGGGAGAAAGACTGAGTTCTCTACTCCCGTAAACAGTAACCGTCTTGAAAACACACAGGGGGTCGCTGTGAGTTAGCATTGAATGTGAGAAGCAGAAATCTAGTCTAAACAGAATCCCTCCAAAGAATTCCTGCTTGCTCATGTCAGGCTCTCACCTGATGTTGATCCCCAGTTTCCTTTTCAGACATCAACAGCCAGTCTGTGGGTGAAAGGCAGTGCTAGGAATATTTGTTGTTGTTGTTGTTGTTCACAAATCATGGACCCACTAGGTTCCTGTTCCGGTTGTGGGCACATCCACCTGGAACATAGTTTGAACTCAGCCTCGCCTAGTGCTTCTTACTGAACTTGGAGATGTTCAATCAGGCCTGAAGATTAAACTAGCCATGGGCACCACTTCACCCTAAAGCTTTCCTTGTTTGTTGGTTGGTTTGTTTTCCTTTCTGATTAAAGCTTCTGATGTACTTTCTCTTTATCCTCGGCTCCTGCCAGAGTTCTTCCATTGCTTCTGTTTGGTTTCATGCATAATGAATGGTGCCTTTTTCTTCCTGATGTTCTGTGGCATCGGTATTCTTTCCATTAATTTCTGAGAGCAGTGTTGCTGCTGGCCGTCTGCTTCCCAAGGGCAAGGGCCTGTGCTTCTGGTGGTGGACGGTGTTCTGCAGGGCTTGCTAACGTGGTTTCAAAAGAAACAAACCATGGGCTGTATCGGGGGTGCATCACTAACACAGAAGAGTTGGGTTCGTGCATCTGTCCATCACGGAGTTCTGGACAGTGACAACCTGAAGCAGCTGGCTGGTGCTCTCACGGCAGACAATGGTGGGGCTCTCAGGGAGCCTCTGTACAGGCTGCTTGGATGTAGACAGCTGCCCAGTGAACAGGAGAGCTTGAGAAATGCGGGAAAGACATGTGGCTTTCTCCAGCAACTGCCAGTTTTAATTGCTGACTCCCCTGAGCCACCTATACCTAATGTCTTATCCAGGTATCCTTTTACAGTGTCCCAGTTCTGAGATTCAAAATCTTCTCACACGCCCTTCCATTCACCCAAAGGTGGATAATTCCCAGGTTCATAAGAAAGTAGCATTCCTCTGACTATAGCATAACAGGACTTAGCCAGACTCTGGGTTCAGGCTGCTACAAGCAAGGCACCTTCCCAGAGCTACCTCCTATTCTTATGCCAGTTCTCTGGAGTCCCTGGAAGGGTTCCCCTAAAATGCCATGGGGTAAGGCCTCGGCTGGAGATGCAGAAGTGGAAGGCTGGGGGGGGGGGGGGGGGGGGGGGGGGGGGGAGGGGGGGGGGGGGGGGGGGGGGGGGGGGGGGGCGGTAGGAGAGATATGCCCAGAGCTGCTGCTGTGAAAGGCAGTTCAGTAACAAAGAAGCCACCGTATACTCCTCTCACATGGGTCCGGGAGGCCCTACAGTCAAGTAGACCCTCTCTCGGCACAGGAATCTGCCTTACTCCATGGCCGAGGCTGTGGCTGTAGCCAGAACAACCTCACTTAGCTGTGAAGATCTATGGCTGATGCCCTGTGCACCCTCAGGGCTCCCCTGAGGAACAACTGGCAAGGGACACAAAACCATTCCCCCAGTGATAGCCCGACCCTGGTTACAAATGAGGATTGATGTTCAGCTGAGAGACCTTAATGGCCTTATCACGGCAATCCTTCGAGAACACCCATCTCTCCTCTCTTCCCCCTTCACATCTCATTGGTTATCTATTGTTCCTCATTGCCATTGCTGGTTTGAAAAGCTCGGCAGCATTTGCAGGTATTAAAAAAAAAAGTGCAACTCCCCCCCCCCCCCCCCACACACACACTCTTCTTCCTTGAAGTCATTGTCTATATTTAGGTCAATGACGTGATGAGTGATGTTGATGTGTTATGTGCCTCATGCTGAAAATTGCCTCTCTGTATGGTGGGAGGGGAGGGGCGGGGGCGGGGAGGGAAGGGGGGCGGTGCTCTAATCGAACCACCTTGCATTGCTGCATCTTGCCTCCCGGCTCCTCTGAGCGGAAGAAGTGAGGATCTTAGGAAAGGCCAAGGCGAGGGGAAGGTCACAGGAAGTTGTTTCATCCCTGCACTCTGCTCTGTGAAGGAGGAAATGAGGCCCTGATCAACGCTGCCCACAAAGGATGGCACCGCCGTTTTCACATGCACATGTTCAGCCAGATAAAGGAAACAGCCCTCTCTTTTCCTTCAGGGAACCCTGAGAGAGCCACCCCAATACCAGTCCCCTTTCCTCCTCCCATTTTAAGAGACAGAAAATCTGATTCAGTTGCCCCCTCCCCCTTTTTAGGGAGGGAGGGACTCGAATGCTCTTAAGCCAATGTCTTCTACTCCAACTTCCTCCTGTCTAGATGGGCTTCATTAATTTGATAAGCAGACACCAAAAGCGAGGGGTAGCCGGGGGAGGGGGGGGGCGCGGTGGCTTCAGGAGGGGCTGCCTAGGGGCTGCCCTGAGGTTTTCGAAGATGAACTGCTAATGATGTTGAAGACATACATACCTTTTCAGACTGCCTGGTCCCTCTGGAAAATTAGGGTCCTTTCTCACTTATTCTGATTATACTTAGAAAACTGAAAAAGATGGGTCTGGGTGGAATGGCGGAGGAGGTGGGGAAGGGGTGTGCGCTGGATGGGGCTGGAGGGGTAGGTAAACAGATGCGTCTCAGACTAACAGCACTGTCAGTTCCACAGTAGCGGGCTCTTTCCATAACAGGGTGTCTGATACTGTCGGATGAAGAGTCGGAAACTAATGGGGAGAAATAGATTAATTTGCTAGGTCATTTATTGAACAGTCTTGCTGATAGTTACAAACTAGTGAAATTAGTGCCAATTGGCAATATGAATATTTTGGTCAACATCTACAACCCTTGAATTCAAATGGAACAGGATACCAAGCATTGGGCTTTGGACATCTCAGATGCACTTATCACTGCTAACCCGTCCCCAGCTCTTCTCCTGATGGTAGCCAGCTGTGTGGAAAGCCGCCCTGGGTAGACTTTGCCCAAGACAGTCCTGGTATATGCCAGGTATCCTGCTTTAGGTAAAAGAATTCTATACCCTCCCTAATTATATCTCTTGGCGCCTGGGAGAAGCTGTAAGCCTCTTAGCTTCAGCACGACTGTGTTTCCATTGTCTGCTCACAAATGTATCCTCGAAACAAATGTCCAAGGCTCTCGGAGGCTAGAACTGCATTTGAACTAGGATCACTACCGATTCTGGTCAGTGGCAATATAAGCAATTTGCAAATAACAGCAACATTAAAAAATACCTTAATGGTCCATGAATCACAGATCAAAATCATCCCCTGGCTTGTGGCGCTTCTGCAATAAATATGAACTGGGGTCCGAGTTGACATCGTCACGCAGGACCATGGAGTGGATTCCACTCGGAGGCTTTTGAGGCTGTGAAATCTGGATGGAAGGAGACAGCCTCTGGGTGGCACATGGGCCTAAACCAGGGAGCTCGCAGCTAGCAGCTCTACCCCTAGCTCACAGTGCCACCAGGGCCACTGTCTCCTCCACATTTCTGCTTTGGTAAATCTTTCACTTCCTCCCCCATTTTATCAATGGCAGGGATGGTTTGGCAGTATTGGAACCAACTGTTTTGCGGACACCAGGAACAGCTTTGAGCCTAAGTATTTCAAAGAGAGAAACAGGTCTTGTCCTGGAGACTTGCTGATCTAGGATCTAAATTTCGAATGATTTATAAACAATCACTGGATGGCACTTAATAGCAGCAGTCTATTGTCCAGCAACCACTGTTTGGATGCTTAGAATTGTGGACAGAAACCCCAAGATATCTCTCTCTCGCTCTCCCTCTCGCTCTCGCTCTCTCTCCCCCCTTTTGTGGTTGATCTTCTAGCAGACAGTAGGGCCAATCTGTTGGTGTGAACTATATAGACAGCTGTCAGTGCTACAGGAGAGGCAGTGGAGGTTCCAGGGTTCATGCCCTTCATGCAGATGACCCAGCGCATTTCCCAGGCAGAGGAGATTTGTGTGCTGTTCTGATGCCAAACAAACTTCCAGATTAAGACAGACTAGGAAGAAAGGCCCAGTTCCCTGTATCTGAAAATCAGCCATTGGAAATTCTGTGCAGTAAGGTGCCCATCCTGTCTATGCACTGAGCTTCCAAGAATTAGGGCTAACTTGAGAACAATTCACAGCAACAACAAATGCGATGGTAAAAGGAAGAACTCCAAAGCTCAGTGCATGAGGAGCCTGAACTGAGGGTCCAGCATCTTTAAGTACCAGCCCTGGACTGCCTTCCATGCAGGGCAGCTGCCCACACAACCATCAAGAACAGGGGAAGTCAAGCTAACATGCAGCCGCACAGAAGTTGCTTACCCACAAGGCCGGTGTGGCCTAGCCAGCAGCTGTGTATGTGTGTGTGTGTGTACACACACGGGTGTGTGCAGTGGGGGATAGCATCTGCAGCCCCTGTTTGTTTGTGAATTCCTGGCAAGAGTTCTGGGCTCCTTTCCTGCCCTTGCCAGTGGTTCTTTGGACAGCCTGCAGCATGAAGCATCGTGCCCTGACAAAGATCGTGTTCATAAACCTGCCAAACCAAATACCATCAGGTCCATTCTGATTCACAGCAACTCTATGCAACAGAACAAAACTTCATGGTGTAGTGGTTAAGCATTGAGCTGCTAAACCCAAGGTCAACAGTTCAAGACCACGAAAAGCTTTTTGGGAGAAAGACAAGCCTGTCTACTCCAGTAAAGAATTACAGTCTTAGAAACCCACAGGGGCAGTTCTATCCGAACTCATAGGGTTGCTATAAGTTGAAATTGACTCAATCACAGTGAGTTCAATCGAGTTTTTTTCAATCTTTACAGAAACAGGCTGCCACTCTGCTCCCTCATGGAGAATCTGCAGCATTCAAACCCGTAACCTTTCCATTAGCGACTGAGCATTTAACAACCCCCAGAGCTCTTCCACGGGCCCACAATTTCCCAGTGCCAGCATGTGGCTAATGTAGAGGGTGAGAAATCACATAATACTGTTCTAAGGAAGCTAACCCAGCACTGGGATCCTTAACTCCCAAAGTCATTGCAAAGACAAAGTTACACATTTCCCAAGCTCTCCCTGCATTTGTCCCCTTTGATTTTTTTTTTTGGGGGGGGGGGCATCACTGCTCTCCGGTGGTGGGAGCAGGAGGCCCAGCCCCACTGCTGGAATTGAACCTCCGTCCCAGTGGGCCGCAGTCCCATTACACCACCGGGGCTCAGCCCACCTTTGATTTTTTTTAAAACTTCCTCTCACCAACTTAGTTCTGAGCAAGATGAGCGGTAGGCTAGGCCAACATCCTTCTCAAAACTAGTTAGCATTTCTCTTTTCTTACAATAATACCTGGACGCTGAACTTATATTCTGATATCAGTTTTGTGTTATATTTCTGATATCTGTTTGGTGTTCCCTCAAAAGCACTCTCTTTCAAAAAAAAAAAAAAGCCAACACCTGCGTATATATTGTATAACAGTTGTTTCTTTGCTAAGATCTGGAAACAAGTTAGCTGTGTGGCTAGAAAACCCTTCTCAACGATAAGGTGTCACTTTGCACTGCTGACAGGGAGTTCTATGCCTGTGGATGTCTCCTAGGACTCGTATGGATAAAGGAGGACATGTCTTTTTTGTACTGCGGGAGAGGGAGCGAGGAGAAAGTGGGGGAGCGGTGTATACTGAGCACAGCATAGGGAACTGAACTCCAAAGTCCACACTCATCCAATTCCAATCTCCGAGAGAAGCCAGAGCAGAGAGGACTGGGCAGGTTCTTCCATCCTTGTGTCCGAGGAAGACTCGGAGTCACAGAGAAAGTAATAAAAATATAGGGATTCAGAGTAAACTGAAGAAGATCTTCCCGTTTGGAAAAGATTGCATTAGAAGAGAAATGTGAGTCAAGGACTTATCTTTTCTTACAGCCTACTGAAGTATATCTGTACAAATTACAGATAGCATTGCAAAGATTGGGAATTAAGGAACGCTTACTGCGGAATCAGGACATAGACCAAGAGGCAGTGGTTGGGTCAGAACAAGGAGAGGCTGAGGGGTGTGGACGGCCAGGGGTGTGTCAGAGCTGTATGTGCTGATTGTGTTTATTCAATTTGTGTGGAGAGAAAATACTCTGAGAAGCTGGATTAGATGAAGAAGGAGGGAGCCTGAGAGTTGGAGGAAGGCTCCCTCACCATCACCCTTGCTTGGCTTAAGTAAGAGGGTCCATATGTATTACAGCTGGATAAATCCTCACACATGGTAAAATGGAGAAAAGATGGAATTGTCAAGAATTTTACTTTACTTAGATCCATAGGAACAAACTTGAGAAATCAAATGACAACACATGGGGCAAATCTGCATACAGCCTCTTCAAAGGGCCCAAGAGCAAAGAGGCTTCTTTGAAGACTAGGGTGCACCAGGCCCACCCATGGAACTTCCCCTTCATTTCCTACGAGAGCTGGACAGTGAATCCAGAAAAACAACAAAACCTGGGTGCCCTGGCATCTTCATGTTGTGAGGAATGTGGCTATGCCACAGACCCTGGCCAAGGAGAACGTATGAGAAGCCACACTCAAGTGTCATATTTTGCCACTGGCAGCTTTTCTCCACCATGGAGACGCCGGGCATTTTCACAGGTGCTCCTTTGAAGCAGAGCGGGAGGGCCTTTCAAGGCCCCAGAGATGGAATTGGTTTGGCCCAGGCAAACCAGAGAAGGCAGACACGGCACCATCATGGACGACAACAGGAGAAAGAGGCTCCTCGTGCTTGAGACACTGGACCTCTGAGACCCGCATCTGTCCTACCTCCCAGTGCCGCCCTCCCCCACAACTGCCATGGAGACAAGTCTGGAATCACAGTCAGCCTTATGGCCCATAGAAAACAGAGCTCTGTTTGCATAGTGGAAGTTGGCCTCCAAAGCTCATGGGGGCAGGCCCCCAGCCCTCAGCATCAGGCTGCTTACAGAAGAGCCTTCGTCCAAGGATCAGCGCTGCAGTCCCTCTGAGTGCATTTCATCCCGGGCTTCTTCACTGAGCTACGCTTGAACTCTGCACACAGGCACGGGGCGACTGTGGGCTGTGACTGGCAGCCCCCTCGGAGCACGCCCCCCCCCCCCGCTTTCTTCTTTGTGTATCTTGTCATTGCCTTGGACCCACCAGGTCAGGGCTGCTTGCACTCAACTAAATTAGTAACAATGCAATCAGCATCTCTATTTGTAATCTGTGGCTCCCAGCGCCCCTCCGCTCCCCTCCCCTCCTGACTGACTCAGGATGTCTAGGTCAAGCTCTGCTCAGCAGAGCCCGGTGTAAGGATGTTGGGGCTGGGGTGAAGGTGGACCCAGCCTGGAGCTTGCTCCTCACCTGTCTCTCTGCTCTGGTGGCACGGCTTGCCAACGCTCCCGGGAGGAATGATGGTGCTCATCGCCATCCTGATGGTTGCTGTTAGCGCTGCAGCTGCTGTTGAATCTCCTGGGGCCCAAGATGGATTGTGGGCCAAGCAGGGAGTCAGTCCTGAGTCTGATTGCTGAAACCCCATCTTCAGAGAAAACTTTGGTTTTGAACTGAAACTTTCCATGTTTGCTTCTGGAGACCTGAGCCATTTCAAAGCACATAGTAGAATACAGCGCAGTTGCCTTGATTTTTTTCTTAAAAAAAAAGTACCAATAGGCAGAATGGTTTTCCTGTCTGGATCTTTGTATGCTGACAGACGTTTTAAGGGAGTAGTAAGCTTCATCTTTCTCTCTCAGAGTGGTTGGTGGTTTCATACTGCTGGCCTTGAGGTTAGCAACCTTTATGCAACCACTCCACCACTAGGGCTCCTAAGAATGATGTTAATGTTATAGTGTCTAGCTATTGAGAAGGCCCCTTACCAAAGCCAACTGACATCAAGTCCATTAGGATTCTTGAGACTGTTAATCTTTATGGGAGCAGAAGGCCACACCTTCCTCCCCAGGAGCAGCTGGTGGATTTAAACCACTAGCCTTGAGATTAACCATCTAACACTTACCCAACACCATCACCAGGGTTTCATGGTGATGCCCACTAGTAGAGGCCCTGTAGGACTGGGCAGAACCAACTGTTCCTGTGAGTTTCAGAGACTGTAACTCTGTATGGGAGTAGAAACCTCATTCACCTGTTGCACAAACGGTTGGTGCTTCTAATGTTGCTGTTCCAACTCACCTAGCAGAAGAAAGGGCCTGGTGATCTGCTTTCATTAAGATTATAGCCAAGAATATGCCATAGAGCAGTTCCACATGAGTTGGAATGGACTCCTTGGCAACTAATGACAACAACAACAGCATCAATTCAGTTATCAGCTAAGTGCATGGGTTCAGGGAACCTAGAATGGAAGTTCATTCTGCCACTGAGTACCTTTCATCTTGGACTATCTAATTAATTTCTCTGTGCCTTAATTTTCTCTTCTGTAAAATAGTTTGCCTTTCATACATGTCATCTTGTACAACTCATAGAGTTATGAGAATTAAATAATCAAATATTTATATAGTGCTTACCACAGTGTCTGGTACATAATAAGTTCTCAATAAATGTTGGCGATAATGATTCAAGAGACCATGTTTACCTTTTTGAGGAGCAATGATTCATTGAGTTCTCCAAAGACTTTTCTCTCAACAAGCTGGAAGACACCTTGGTACCTTCCCATACCTCTGAATTTGCAAGTCATTTTGTGAATGTGAGGACTAAGTTACAGATAGGCCTATTGGTCTTTAATTCAAAGTAGAGCTTTCCAGCTTTGTGTTCTTCTATTGACATAGCCAGAATTTGAGTTTCATTTCATCATGGTCTATAGATATGTCACATTGTCTATAGCCAGGAACTCTTGCTTCTACAAATAATCATCTCTTACATACAGTAACATAGTAGATGGCATTTTCAATTGCCTTAGATGCATGTGAAAGTTAGACATTCCATAAGGAAGACTGGAGACAAAACCAATCAATGGGACTCAATTATGGTTCTGGTGAAGAGTATTGAAAGTAGCCATGGACTGTCAAAAGAACAAATAGATCTGTCTTTGGAAGAAGTACAGCCAGGATGCTCCTTAGAGGCAAGGAGGGCCAGACTTTGTCTTAAGTAGTTTAAACAGGGAAAGCACTATTATTAGGGAAGACTTGTCCCTGAAGATGACCTTCTTGCTGGGTAAAGTTGAGAGGCAGTGAAAAAGAGGAAGGTCCTTAACAAGATGGGTGCCATGGTGGGCCCAAGCACAAGAACAATGTGAGGACGGCACAGGACCAGCTGTGTTCAGTTCTGTTGTGCGTAGTGCTGCCATGAGTGGGATCTAACTCAGTGTCACTTAACAACAACACCACCATCCAGGAACAATGATGTGTGCTTGGTGTGCCTTTCTTAGATTCTAAATGCTAATGATACTCTTTCATTTCTATCATACAAACATTGGGAAAGTACCATGGGAATTCTCCATGCAAGCTCTCCCTTTCATCTTGGACCATGTAGGTCTCTCCATCAATCCAAACCCCAAGCACTTGACCAGATGTGGGAAGGAAGGCCATTTGCTAGGCTGTGGGCAGCAGTCTGTCCACAAGGAAGGTCATAATAGAATTAGACACTGGTGGGATCTGGGAAGTTCTCAAAAAATGTCAGTAACTTCATGTGATCTTCTGTTTAAGCCAGTTTGTTTTTTCAGATCTAGTGAGGCTGCACCCACTTCTCACCTGCCAGAGATAGTTTTAGTCTTATTCGAACCACATTTTGTTGAAGTTCAGCACAGATTTGCCAAGCCTTTGGGGAGCAGTGCTACAGCATTGAAAAGCTCCTCTTAGAGGGGAAACGCCCTGACTATGGCTCCCCAAAGCCTGAGGGAGGGAGGGATGGAGGGAGGCACACCAGTCACCTTGATCTTCCTTAACTGTTTGGTGGTACTAGCTCTTTGCTTTGGAATCAATGCCTCTATTCAGGTTTAGTAGTCCTGGTGTTGTAGTGGTTACACATTGGACTGTCACCCACAAGGTCAGTAGTTCTAAACCACCACTCAGTCTACCAAAAAAAAAAAAAGATGAGGCTCTACTCCCATAAAGAGGTAGCATCATGAAAGCCCATGGGAACCGCTCTGTCCTATCCTCTAGGGTCACGGTGAGTTGGCATCGACTCAAGGGCGGCGAGTTTGGTTGGTTTGTTGTTGTTGTTGTTGTTATTCCAGTCATACAACCACATTATGTGAGAAGTCACATCATTCTGTAAGGCCTCATGATGAAAAGCAATCCGACCCCACCCTTCTTCCCATCCTGTTCCTGACCCCCAATGTATTTTAACTGCACCACCTAGCGTGAACGTCCATGTTGTTGGGAGCCTACATATAGCTATCGCTTGTTTTTCATGTTTGAGATAGTGCCTTCCTACCATGGAAAATAGGCATTAGCACATCAATGCTTCTCCTACCAGCTCTCTCTCATGCTCCTTCCTTCTTCCCCATCTTCCCAATTGTTCTGTTTCACAATTTTAGTGGTCAGTGTATGTGTGTGTATCTGCATAAGTGCTGTTCATAGGTAAGTCAAATGTCAGTGTATATGTGTGTATCTGCATAAGTGCTGTTCATAGGTAAGTCAAATGGTGGATTTTGATTTCCTCGTACAATTTTGTTTTCCCTGCAGTTCATAATTGAGGGTGCTTCATCAGTAATTCACTCAGAGAATCCTTGTCTGAAGTATCAATCCACTCTCAACACCTCTGCAAATGTCCATTTCTGTGTCTTTATGGAGTTATTGCATTTTGTTGGAGCGCTACACCCATCTGCTTGGTGCCCTTTGATACAGCTGTCAGGCAGTCCTGAGCCTTCCTCTCACCTTTCTCCAGGCTGGTTTCCCTATTTGAAATGCCTGTATTAGTCCAGGTAGACTAGAGAAACAAATTCATAAACACATATATGTATATGTGTATAAGGGAGAAGTTTATATACAAGAGGAATGGAACATTGAGAAAGCATCTCAAGTCAATCAGTCCAAATCCATACGTCCAAATCCAGTCCAAATCCATTCACCCATATATCCGATACCAGTCCATAAGCCCTCTTCAGAGTGATGAAGCACATGCAACAGCACCAGGATAATCACAGGCCAGTGGGTGCAGAGTCGTGTGTATCCATTGGCAGTAGAAGCATCTCAGTGCTGGCAGGGGTCTCCCCGTGGCTCCTCCAGTTATCAGGACTCTGGGTCTGTCAGCATGCTGCCATGTGTCTCCTCAGCTGCAATTTCTCCCAGGGAGTGAGCAGTGAGTCTCTCCCCTCCAAGCAGGAAATACAGCTGGATTGCCCAGAATTCTCAGGAGGAAGCCATGGCCACACGGAGGTGTCATTGGCTATATCCAGATTGGCAGGCTAACTCCACCCCTACACTCCGAAACTTGAAATTGACATGAGATTATATGACTGCCACAGTGTCCTAAGGCCTCATTGGCTTGAGTCATTCCGTGGTTTAGTGCAATGCATCTTCTGCTACATGGAGGTTCCTGGGTGGTGCAAATGGGTTACACTCAGCTACTAGTCAGATACATGGCAGTTTGCACTACCAGCAGAAGAACAGAAGAAAGACCTGACAATCTGCTTCCTTAAATATGGAAACCCTCTAGTGTTCAATTCTATCCCACCACACATGGAGTTGCTGTAAGCTCAGTTCCTCTGGTTTAAAGCCCCATACATACTCCACCATTAGAGGTGACCTAGTAATGTTGGTTCCAGAGCTTACAAAGGTGCTTAACTTAGAAGATGCATTTTAAAATATATATCTGTACTGTAGTTCCAGTTCACAAAGGCAGAGATTTATTCAAAATAAAGCATGTTTAAACATGTCTCTGATGGATGCAGAGAAGGTCTCTTGGTAACACACTTGTCTTAGTCTCACTAGAGTGCCAGCCCAAAAGGGGAGAGGGGCATCCAGTTAAAGACAGGGCATCTGTGGGTACTGAAGGGCCAGCTCACTTCAGGACAGAGGGGTCAGCTCAGAAGTTCACACCATCCATTTCGGGAATACCAGGGGGTAATGCTGATAGGTTTTTGCAAAGGACACAGATAACCATTGGAGCTTATGAAGAAGTTTTAAGAAAATGGAAAACAGTATTAGTGAAGGGAAAACAAAATAGGAAGATTGCACTCTGGATTTTTCCCCCCACCCTGATAATATACCTGCTCATTCTTCAAAGGTAGCAAGGACTGTCCTAGAGGCAGTTCATTTGGAAGCCTCACTGCATCCACTCTGCAACCCCGATCTTGCCCCTTCAGACTTCTGTTTGTTCCCCATACTCAAAGAATGTTGAAAGGGAATATGATCGAATGCTGAACTGCCATTGAAGTGCAGTGTTAGAGAGGACACACAACCTTCAGAAGTACAGAGACCCATGTGAAAGAGGCCAAGAAACAAGTGTCATGTTTTGATAGTTTTGTTTAAGAAAGGTTTCTACAAACTGTAGCAATAGCAATACTTTCTCACTTCCTTCATGCATTAGTTTATCCCTACTCATTAGTTTATCCCTACTGAAAGCTTAGGCTCTGTCTCTTTCTGCTAAATTAGTCATCATTCATTCTAATGCTTTCTAGTTTCCAAAATTATGTTGACATCTCATATCTGTTTTGGGCTCCTCTCCAAAACTTTCGATGTGTTTTGTTTTAAAATACCACCTTCCCCCATGTTTCTGCTCCTTTTTGTGGAGCATGAGAATGCAAGGTAGAAAGCAATGAAGATAAACATGTATTCAATTAGACTTAACTACAATTTGTGAACTCCCTCTTTGTTTCTAACATATCTGTTATTACATACCATTGTGAACCTGTCTGGGTTAGTTAGCAGGTCCCTCACCCTGGAAGGGTTTTCAACCACTTTGAAATGGCTCAGGCATAGCCAACATAAGGTTGCATAGCAACCAAATCTTCTGTATGCTCAATGTTGATCTGAGTAAGGCGTCCCACTCAAAGAAGGCGGGTGAGCAGCGTTCATTCAAAGCAGAATGGCCAGTCACCCTCTTGGAGTGGGGTGCCCCTGCCTGTTTCCTACTTGGGTCAAAATCCCATGCACAAGGAATTTGGTTGCTATGCAACACAGACTGTCCTGTCGGCCATGACAGTACATTTGAAGCCATGATTCCTACTGGGCCTGCCATCACAGAGCTGCTGCAGATCACTCTACGAAGTGCACTGTGATGCAGAACTAGCCCACCTCAACTCCACGACACTCTCTGCCATCAGGCCCTTGCCCACTCATAACGACCCTGTAGGATAGGGTAAAACTGCCCTTTGGGTTTCTGAGATTGGAACTGTTTTCCAGAGTAGAAAGACCAATCCTTGTTCCACAGAGTGGCTAGTGGTTTCAAACTTCCAACCTTTCAAATAGCAGCCCAGCATGTAACCATGACACTACCAGGGTTCCATAGAACTAGCCCGGGTCACATAAATTAGGTTGCTTTGGCTTAACAATAAGTGATCTATGATTCACAGAAAATCATTCACCTGGATTTTGAACCCTACCACTAAGTAGAATATCAGTTTGAATTGCATTATGCTATAAGTAAGAAGCACAAGATTACAGAGGTTCAATAAAACAAAAATTTTCTCTTCACAATGAAGAGCTAGGTAGATGAATGGAAGTACAATTCTTCCCTGAGGCAAAAACCCTTCAATAGCTTTCTATTTGTCTACCTCAGTCGGTGACCTTTAATAAGGTGCATTGTCAAGTAAGCACTGTACCAAGCCAACTAGTTGCTTCTCATGAGAAAGATGAGACAATTTACTCCCATTGAGATCGACTGAGTCACAGAGAAATCTATAAGGGATTATGATGCATCATAATCGATTTGGCATCAGTGGTTGTTGGGTGGGTATAGCTTTTATTCTCATGTGTGTTATCCTAAGGGAACAAGATTGTGTCTTCACCACCAGCCTTGCCTTATATCTGTGCTGCAAGACCAAGGGAAAAAGGAAAGTCACAAGGAGAAAGTAATGAGGCTGGTCACTAATTCTCACATCCCCAGAGTTCTTCCACATACATCTTATTGGCCAGAGCTGTGTTACGGAGCCAGCCTGTAAAGGAGAGTGACAGCATCCTTCTTCAATCACAGATGGAGTTCCATTGAAGAAAGGGACAAGTATTGGCTAGATAGTTCATAATAGTTGCCACACTATCAGTTGCTGTCTATCTAATTCCAATTCATGGAAGTGTGTTTTAGAAGTCAACTTTATCCCATAGGGGTTCCCCTGACTGGAAAAGACTTTCTCAAGCAGATGGCCAGGTCTTTCTTCTGAAGAACCTCTAGAAGAACTCCAACTTCCAATATGTTGGCTCGTGCCTGGGCCCATAGCGATTTGCTCCCATTGGACATGCACTTGAGTCAATCTCATTGACCATCCATCGCCTTTTCTTTAAAGTGACACTAAATACCTGTCTCATAGCATTTCAGGGAGGAATAAAGAAGACACTTATAAAATGCTTACTATCTTACTTGTCATGTGATTTGCCCTTTACAAATGCCCTCTCTTTTCTGAATCCTGAATGTTGGCTTGATTTCTGACCACACCAACAACAGCCTATGCTGCAGAGACCTCCATAGACGGGTAACCCTTGGTCAGGATGGATTTGGTTGTGAATATTGCACATTAGTAAAAATCAAATCATAAGACAAGGAGAAAATAAGAGCATAAAGAAGACTTTCCCCACCATGTCTCTTATTATAATCTCTTCATCTTCCCGCATAACCCTCCCCAATATGGACAGCTATCACACCCACCCCTTCCCTTCATCACACTCTTCTCTAGATTCCAGAAGAGACTCCATTCATGTTTACTTGATGGCAACTGTTTTTATTGTTGTTGTTCTTTTGAGTTTGTTTTTTCAATGATCTATCTATGACATTTTATCATGCAGTTATTGGGCCATCATTTTGTGTGTGTGTGTGTGTGTGTGTGTGTGTTATTTTAGTCAGATCCAATGACTGAGTCTGCCTGTGCCAAGACCTTTCAAACATCAGTTCAGAAGGGAGATGGCACCAGGTGAGGAGCGGTGTGCCCCGCCAAGCTGCATGGGCTGCCGGAGAGTGAGAGCACACATGTGTTCTGGACTTTCATGTCCGGTGAGTTTTCCTTCCGGTATGTACAATGAAGTGTTTTCTTTCACATCCCGTGCCCTGTGACCCAGCATGTGCGGCGCACAGCCCAGCATGGTGGCCTGGGTCACAATTTATACATCTCAACTGGAAGGGCCTTTGTTTCCCTCTCTCCGGCTAAATGAGCGTGGGTAACAGGGGTAAAGGTTGGTGCTGGAGTTGTTTCTGTACAGTGGAGAGCAAGAGAACAATATAGATACTTCTTCAGTTTCTCCCGAGCTCCGGCTTCCCTGAAGCAGACAGCCAAGAAGCCATCCTCCAGAGATAAACAGGGAAGAGGAAGGAAGAAAGAGCTCTCTCCTGGTAAAAGCCGGCCCTTGCCTGCGTTTAGTTGGGGCTCTCTGTGTAGGAACCAAATGCCACCGTCCAAAGGAGCAGCTCTCTCAGATGGAAAACAAAAGGCAGCTGTCAGTTTAATCCCAAGCTCCCTGATAACATTCCAGCGGAGTTCCTTTTTCTGGAGATGAAATAAGAACCCTGGCAGGCCTCCTTGACTGGCTACATAAATCATTTGTAGTAATTGCTCAGAGAGGAGAGGCTAGCAGGCTCTGCAGAGGAAGGGGGGGAAGTGCACACAGGAGGTCTCATTCTCTCTCTCTCTCTCTCTCTCTCTCTCTCTCACACACACACACACACACACACACACACACACACACACACACCACGGGCACCCCAGCTTGCATGCCACACACACACGTGCACATCCCCACGTGCACACCCCTCTCTTCAGGACTCACTAAGGGAAGTTACACTAGCGTGGGCTCAGCAAGCCATACAGGGAGGGTGCGGCCTCCAATCAGTTTTCTCTTTCCTTGCCATTGAGGTTGAGCTCATTGAAATTTGTCAGGAGTGTAGTTGGGAAGGGGCCGATGGAAGGGCGGACAGAGAGTGCAGGGGATTGCGAGCACACGGAGGTAAGGAAGAGGATGGCTTTGCTCTGGCTTTGTTCGGCTTATCCATCGCAGTGGGTTCCAGAGGGTGTCCCTGGTCTCCTCCTTACTGCCCCAGCGGCTCGGGAGAAGGGAGATGTGGTCGTAAAGATTCCCACGCATGTGATCTGGGAGCGGCTGCGGCTGCGGCTTGGCAGTGTTCACTGAGGACCCTACTCCAAAGCCGCGAAGCTATCATATCTGTTACCCTCTGTGGCCAATAAAGATGGTGATAATCAAATCACAGGGCTTAGAAGTGGTATGGTGCCTGCAGCGGTTGGCCACAGGCTGGTGATACACTCCCTCACGTGGACCCGGATGCGTCCTCATTGACTCCATGAAGGCCACCAGAGAGGTTCCTGGGGGTGGGGTGGAGGAGTCCCCCAAGCACATCGCTGTTTGAAGAACGAATGAAGATGTGAATGGGTAAATGGATGAATGAGTATTGTGATTTTTAACAAAGCTTGCAAAGCCATGAAAAATTGCAGAAAGAAATGAACCACTGGTGCTGTCAGATATGGCCACCCTCCCTCCACCTCAGGCCCAAGAAGGTGGAGAGAAGATGAGGGGGGTGGGGTGTACATTTTCTCCCCTGTCCATCAGCCCTCCCATCCCTGTGCACAGGCAACCTGGCCATTGGCTTTGTTTGATGACATGTTTCTTTTCTACACATATGCCCAGAGTCATTTCACCCATGTCAAACCAAGCATAGAGGCTGTCTTTACTTCCCTCTGTATTGGGTAGCAACCCTATAGCTTGGAATAAGGAGCCCCAGTTGCATAATGGTTATGGGTTGGGCTGTAGTTCGAAACTATGAATGGCTCCAAGGGAGGCAGGTAGGACTTTCTATTCTCAGAAACTCACAGGAGCAGCCCTACCCTGTCCTCTGGGGTTGCTGTGAGTCAGCATCAATTCCATGGCAGGAAGTTTGACTTGGGAGAGCCCCATGGCACAGTGGTTAAAGTGCTTGGTTGCAAACCAACCAGCTGCCGGTTAGAACCCCCCACAGCAGAAGAAGGAGTTGGCAGTCTGCATCTGTAAACACGAATGCTTCACAAACCCTATGAGGATATTCTACTGGTAGGATAGGCATGCTATGAGTCAGGCTCCTAGAAATGGGTTTGGACATCTATCTTTGAAAGGAGAGAGAACAGATTTTGCATTACCCCCAACAATAAAAAAAAAAGGCATTTCACCAGTTGACATAAAATTAGATTGTGTTCTGCACCACCAGTAGTTTCTACCATGGAGAGGCAGGGGGTTGGGGCTAAGTGTATACATACTTGAGGTACCTGGTAGAGTCTGAGCTCACTCATTCTCTTTTTTAACCTACTGATCATGCTAGTTTTCTCTTGGCTAGCAAGGCATTTATTGTACAGATCAGCACGTGTTTACCTGAGAGCAACATTTACAATCACCCAAATATGGCTTCTGTACTTGATCAAACAAGTACATCTATGTTAAGGATATGTTGTTTGTCGATTCCATTGAGTCAATTGCAAGGCAGCAGGGCCCAGTGCCCCACAGGAGACGCCACCCTCCCAATTGTTGATGTGTGTGAGCTCATTGTTGCCACCACTATTTCCATCCATCTTGCCGATCAACTTCTTTTTTCTTGTCCTTTAGCCGTGCCTTTTTTTCCAGACACGACGTCCTTCTGCAAAGACTAATCCCTCTTGATAACATGGGCAAAGAACATGAGTGGAAATCTGGCCATCCTTGCCACTAAGGAACTTTCCAACTGTACTTCTTTCAAGACCAATTTATTCATTCTTCTACAAGTTCTGAGTGTATTTAATATTCTTTGCTAAACCAGAATTCAAAGCTTTCACTTCTTCTTTGGTCTTCTATTCATTACCCAGTTTTCCCAGGTATATGAGGTGAGTAAAAGTAGCATGATTTAGATGAGGTGCACCTTAGCCTTCAAAGCAATAGCTTTGCTTCCCAATATTTTAAAGTGATTTTCTTGCAGCGGATTTGCCTGATGTAATACTGCATTTGTTCCTGACTACGGCTTCTATGGACATTGATTGTGGGTCTAAGGAAAAGGAAATTGTTGACAACTTCCATTTATCGTGGGGTTGCTTGTGGGCCTCACCGAGGGAATTTTTTTTATATGGAGGCATAATTGATATTAAAGGTTTATGGAATATTTGGTCTTCATCAACAAGTGCTGTAAGCCATCTTTTCAACAAGCAAGATAATATCTGCATAGTGTAGGTTATTAATGAATCTTTCTCCAGCACTATGACATATTCTATTTTATATAGTCCAGGTTTCCTTTTGGGTCAGCATACAGATTGAGTAAGTATGATGAAAGGTGACACACACCTTTCCTGATTTCAAACCACTCATTATCACTTCATTCTGTTAGAACAACTGCCTCTTGATCTAGGTTCAAGTTTAGGATGAGCACAGTTAAGTGTTCTGGGATGCCCATTCTTTGCAAAATGCATTATGATTGTGTTGGTCCGGTTAGACTAAGGAAACAAATTCATAAACATACATGTATTTCAGAGAGAGTTCTATATAAAGGGTAATTGTACATTAAGAAAACATCTCAGCCCAGTCCAATCCAAAGTCATAAGTCCGATATTAGCCCATATGTCTGATACCAATCAATAATTCAGACTCATGAAACACATGCAATGATGCCAATTGCAGAGCAATCGCAAGCCAGTGGGTAGAAAGTCTTTGGATCCAGTGATGTAAGTATCTCAGCGCTGGCAGGTGTTTCCACGTGGCTTCTCTAGGTCCAGGTTTCTTGCTGCATCAGGATAGGTCTATATGGCTTCTCCTCAGGGATGTCTTGCAGGAAGTCAGCCTTGTCAGTTGAGTGTCTCTGCAGCATTGTCAGTCAAGTGTCTCCAGGGAAGTGAACCGAGAGAGATAGTGTCTCTGCCACCAAGAAGGAATTACCACATTTCCCAGAATTCTCAGGAAAAGGCTATGTCCACCCAGAGGCCTCATTGGCTATCTCCAGATTGACAGGCCAGACTTAATCCCTATACTCTAAATCCTCTAATTGACACCAAAATCAGGTGACTGCCACATGATCCACATGGGTGTATGCCTTTGCATATGTGACACACGCAGGTAACCTCTTTCTGGTATTTTCTACTTTCTGCCAAGGAATCAGCAATGTTATTCCTCATTTTATATCTTCTGCATCTGGCTGTAGTTTCTAACAGTTGTCAACATACTGCTGCAATTGTTTTTTAATGATCTTCAACAAAATTTTACTTACATGTGATATTAATGGTATTTGAAAATTCTCACATTCTTTTGGATTGCTTTTCTTTGAAAGGGGCATATATATGGCTCTCTTATCAGATGGCCAAGTAGCTGTCTTCCAAATTTCTTGGTATGCACGGACAGAGTGCTTCCAGCACTGCATCCATTTGTTGAACCATTTCAGTTGGCATTCCATCAATTCTTGGAATCTTCGGTACAGTTTGTACCTTTTCCTCTAGTACTCAGTTCTTGCTCCTATGCTGCCTCCTGCAATGATAGCTCTTCTTTCGGGTACATTTACTCTGTATATACCTTCCATCTTTTGTGATGGTTTCTGCATTTAATATTTTTTCCTTATATCGACTCAAGACCATCAAGTCAATTCCATATCATAGCAAAGGATTTCCCTTTCCCTATAGCAAACTGCACCCATAAGATTTATAGTCTCATCTTTCTTCAAGATAGCTGGAGGGTGGGTTTGAACAGTGGATTTGGTGGTTTATAGTTCAGTGTTTACCCTGCAGTGCTATTAGCTAAGGTTTCTGGGTTTTGTCCATATCATCTTTCTTTTTTAAAAAATCATTTTATTGGGGGCTCATACAACTCTTATCACACTCCATGCATGCAGCATGCATGCATTGTGTCAAGCACACTTGCACATTGGTTGCCATCATCATTCTCAAAACATTTTCTTTCTACTTGAGCCATTGGTTTAAGCTCCTCATTGTCTCTCCTTTCTCCTCCACACTTCCTTCCTCACAAACCCTTGATAATTTATAAATTATTATTATGTTTTCATGTCTTACACTGTCCAATGGCTCCTTTCACCCACTTTCACTCCTTTCACTCTGGTGCCTGTCCCTCCAGGGAGGGGGTAATATGTAGATCATTGTGATCAGCTCCCCCTTTGTCTCCCACCTTCTCCTTACCCTCCTGGTATTAATATTCCCATTATTAGTCCTGAGAACTTTATCTGTCCTGGATTTCCTGTGTTTCCAGCTCTTATATGCACCAGTGTACATCCTTTGCTCTAGCAGAATTTGTTAGGTAGAATTGGGAACATGATAGTGGCAGGGGTGAGGGTGGGGGGAAGCATTTAAGAACTAGAGGAAAGTTGTATGTTTTATTGGTGCTATACTGCACTCTAACTGCCTCGTCTCTGCCCCGCAACCCTTCTATAAGTGGATGTCCAGTTACCTGCAGAGGCTCCCCCTCATTCTCAATGATATGATGTTTTGTTCTGATACCTGATCCTATCAACACTTTGTGATCACACAGGATGATGTGCTTCTTCCATGTGGGCTTTGTTGCTTCTCAGTTAGATGGCCGCTTGTTTATAGTCAAGCCTTTAAAACCTCAGATGCTATATCTTTTGATAGCTGAGCACCATCAGCTTTCTTCACCACATTTGTTTATGCACCTACTTTGTCTTCAGCAATCATGTCAAGAAGGTGAGACTCATGGAACCTAGTTTAACAGAACAAAGTGTTCTTGCATTGAGGAAGTACATAAATTAGAGGTACACTGTTCATCTACCACCTTAACACTAAACCTGTAAATATATGCACATAGAGCTATTTCCCCATCACCATATATAAATATATTTACATATGTACATGTCTGAATTTAGATCTCTAAAAATGCCCTTTGCCTCCTAGTTCTTTCCTTTATTTCCTTTTACTTTCCTCTTGTCTCACTATCATGCTCAGCTTTTATTGGTTTTCAGTAATTCCTCTTGGTAACCTTGCCCTTGATTAAGCCCTACCAGGCCTATTACATCCTCCTTGCCATCAATTTTGTATCACTTGTTGGTTCTTTGTCCCTGGGTTTGTTAACATCCACTTCCTTTTCCTGCCTCTCTTTCTCCATGTCCCCTCAGAACCATTGGTCCCATTGTTTTCTCCTCCAGATTGTTTTTCCCTCCTATCTTTTCTAGATAGACCTGCAGCAATAATAATATGCATAAAAAACAAGACAGAGCAAGGCAATGCAACAAAAGAAAACAAAACATTAACAAAAAAGACCCTGTAAATAATTCAAGGTCTATTTGTTGATCTTTAGGAGTGTTTTCTGGTCTGATGGGGTGCCACCCTGGCCCCAAAGTCTATTTTGGTATTTCCTGGGTACTTCATTGCTCTATTCCCCTTGCTGTTCTGTTGCACACCCTTCATGTTTCACCTCAGCGTGGTGGGGTCACAATTCCTGCACTGTTTTTCCAGTGTTGTCCCCTGTAGTGCATAGCTCCTTTCTCTATTACAACTTAAGGCTTGTCCTTCTTTTTTTGTTATTTCAGATTGAGAATTCCAAGCATTTTGGATTTGTAATTCTAGGTTTTGCAAATTTTTTGGTAATATTTTACTCTGCCTTCTCCAGGAGTCTATTGAAAGCTTCTCTGGTGATCTTTTCCTTTCTCGTGGGTTTTTTTTTTTCTCCATTTACTTTAGCTTCTCAACCTTCTAGAGCAAGTTTCAGAATCTCAGAGATAGGTCAGTAAATTTTTGCTCTAATCTGCTAGGTCATTTTAGGTCAGAAGTAATAAACTCAGTAGCCAAAATGAAGTAATCATGATACCTGATACTTGTATAGGAACTTAGAGTTAGGAAAGCAGGTGTTTGTTGGTTTTTTAAAAATTTGCCACTGTTCTTAAGCTAAAGAAATCAAAGCTTAGAGAAAGCTAAGTGACTTATACAGGGGTCAGGGAGTAATTGAGTGACAGCAATGGAATTAGAACCTAGGTAATGGAGCGTACATTGTCTAAATTATTATGGTGACTTTTAATAATTTACCATTACAGACTATTTTAACCTTTAAAAGATCCATTTGATTTGTTTTCAAAATGTAAAATATGCACATGCTAATTTTAAAAATCTTATTTAATTCCATCACGTAAGCTGTTCTCCCTCTTATCACTTGGAATTCATTCATTCAAATCATTTTTAATGCACATAAGACTGGTAGAAAGCTTTGATTTATACAGTATTAAGTCAGACAGAGGTTTTCTGTTTTGCTTTGTTTTGTTGCCTTTTCATTAAACATTATTTATAAAACATGATTTTTAATGCCTGCATAATTTCCTATGATATGGCTCTGCCATAAATTATTTAAAATCCAATCTATCCCCTATTGTTGAGCATTTTACTTGTTTAACTTTTCATTGTTTATGAACATCACTGTAAACACATCCATGGAATATCTGGTTGTCCCTGTAGTATTTGTACATAGTCACAGGAAAGGACTTGCTGTGTTGAAGATTAGTAACAGTCTTTTAGGATGTTGACATATCGTGTTTTTGGTTTCCAGAACGATGTTATCCATGCACGCCAACCCTCTAGGCAAGCAAGCCCACCACGCCCTCTGTAGTCTGGACAATCACAAAATCATCCCGTAATATAGTAAAAAGTAGATGTTTCCATTTTGATTTGTTAGATTAGGAACCTGGTGGCACGCTTGGCACTAACACAAGAGTTGTCTCTTCTAGTCCATGAGCTGCTCTGAGGGAGAAATATATGGCACTCTGTTTGTGTGAAGACATATATGGTCTTAGGAAACCTTTTCCATATTCAAAAAGTAGGACATCTCAAAAAATTCCTGGGTATCATAGTGAAAATGTATTTTTGTGTTTTATTTGATATTCTAATTTTTATAGCTAAGTTGGGTATTCATGGGTGAGGGGAAAGATCCTTGTTAAGAATTAGTGGCTAAATGATATCTCCCCTTTCATAAACTGTGTCCCATTCAGGCCTGCCGTCCACTTTTACGTTAGTTATTTGTCTCCACTTCTTGAAAAAGTTTCACGATGATTTGAAATATTTTATCCTAGATTTTATCCTCTCTAGTACGATTTAAGAGATTTTTTTTAATGGCCACTTTCAAAAGTCTACGTAATTAAAACCATTAACCTTTTCCTTTGCAGCTACTCCTTGTGGTATACCAAGGAAGACGTGCTGCACAATAGCATCACTAAATGTTGACTTTCAATGTTTGTACATGTTTACCACCTAACTGCGGACTTTTATGAGATGCGTTTTGGTGGTGAGGTACAGATCTAACTTTATATTTTCTCTCTATTTTTGTTTATTTAACAATTCTTTCTTTTTCCATATGTTCAATGTATAATGAATTCTTAAGGTCTCTTTCTGGGCTATCATTGGCCTATCTATCACTGCCTTACTCATTAGTACATCAATGACATACTTTTATAATTATTGTAGCTTTATTGTGGGTTTTAATACTTCTCATTGTTCGTCCTTAGCTCCTGCTCCCAGTTTTATTTTTCCCAGATAACATTAAAATATTTCATTGAAATTTTGAATACATCCTTTTAGAGTGGTGATTTGAATGACAAGAAATTAAATTGAATAATTTGAGAAGTTCGTTCTTTACAATGTACAATCTTTCCATTCAGAAATATGAAATTTATCTCCATTCAGTCAAGTCTTCTTTTATAATTCTTTAATTTTCTTCATATAGTTCCTATTCATTTCTTATTATGGTTATTCTTGGGTAACTGAAGTGTTTAATGATTTCTGTTTCTGAAATCATTGCAAAGTGGCATTTTGTAAAGGAGGATGCTGATTAACTAAATTGGGGTTAGACTATGAGAGAACCCAGCAGATCCTGACAAGCTAAAAGTCATTAGTAATTAAATAATTTCCAGCTGAAAACTAATTGGATTAAATTAACCTATTTTAAGGTATTATTTCCGAGACAAGAAATGTCCAACTGTTGTTCTCATATTACCATCAGTGACTCCCCTTAATAATACACTACTCTTAGTCAATGAGTAAGTGAGAAATAAATGAACGTCATGCCTATAATAAATTCATCTTTAAACAAATTGCTATTTGCCATTACCAAATTGTAATGTTCTTGACATGGTATTCACCACTGTTAAAATCACACTTCTGTCAGAAGCCAAGACTTAGATATTACTTAGTTCAGGAAAATGTTTCTTATGATTTCTCCAAACATACAATTTTCTAATGCAAGAGTGAATGTCTTGGTGTGATGCTACTTGAATTTACGCATGTGGGTAAGAGTCTATGCATATGTACATGAGTCTACACACATGTAGACAGGAAAGTACCTACGTGGCTCAAAAGGTTTGCCTTTGAATGCTAACCTCAAAGATCGATGATTCAAAACCACCTGGAAGTTCATGGGAGAAAGAGCTTGACCATCTATGCCCATGAGGATGGCAGTGACCGAGACCCTGTGAAGCACTTCTGCTCTAGAGCACAGGAGGTGGCCTTGCATCACGCTCAGTTCAATAACAGCATTTGTAAATAGAAAATGTATTAAAGAATTTTAGTACTTAAACAGATTTTTAAAAATCACCTAGTTCCACCAGGGCAGTAATGCACACACACACACACACACACACAAAGATCACCTAGTTTACCTGGAATCAATGAACCCCCTATAGTTGTTAATAAGATTGTGCTTCTTGGTGTGCATGTCACCAAAGGGAGAATCAGTAGCTGAATTTCCTATAATCGCCATCTTCCGCCCCACAGATCTTCCTCATCCCCATGATGGTCCTTTTGTCTGAGCCATCGCTGCAGCTATGCCCCGTTCCATCTTCCTGGCCCTCGAGGGCCCTCTGCTTCACCAGATATGGTGCTCTTTCTCCTTTGGCTCCTGGCCCCCTCTGACAATATAACCAAAGCAAGCCAATAGTTGTTTTGCTGTGGGCTTTGATTCATACATTTTTCCTGGGCTAATCTGTGAAGTTGATTGCTGAAGAGCAGGTAAAAAAGGTCTATAAGACCTGATGTGCATCATATAGGCCTGTCTACTGTTCAGCTGAAAGATGAACCAGCGAGGTGACATCAGTTCAGCCTTGAAGTTGTCTACGGACCAGAGTGTCAGGGGTCCACCGGTTTCTGTAAGATGAGTGAACCTGACCGTGTCTTACCATTTTGAGTTAATTCCACAATTTCATCTCAGTCAATCCCTTTCAGAACAGTCAACAGTGAGAGCTGGGAACCATCTAGTTCTTCTGATCTCAAAGTCATCGAGACTGAAGTTCCTATGACCCATTAGTATTTGGAACTAATTGTTTCCTTATACAGCCCTTAGTTTTCATCACTCTTTTTTGTTCCTCATAAGACCAATACTTTCACCTTAGATGATCACTCAAAAGCTATAGACTCTAGTCTCTGCTCATCAAAGTAGGAGGCAGAATATTGTCTTTGTGGATTATGTTGTACCAACTGATATTGATATCCCCACTAGGCTATGGTCCTGAGCCCTCAGTGTCCTGAAGGTATTTGTTTATGGTTAAGGTGTAGTCAGAACTTTACCCCTGCATACTCCACTATAGTCATGGCTGTATTCATAGCACATCTAAGTAAAATGAAATCCTTGACAGCTTTCCTCTATCCTCTATCATGGTGTTGTCTATCGGTCCAGTGGTGAGAATTTTTTCTCCCTTTACATTGAGTTGTGATCCATGTAGGGAAGGGTTCCAGGGGTGGGACAAACACTGCCTGCCGAAGTATGTAGACCTAGATGGCTGATATGTTGACAAACAAGAGCTTTGTATTTTTGATATGTTTATTTCATAAAAGTTCCTAAGTTTTTGCAGCAATGCATTTTTTGGTTTTTTTACTTATCCTTGTATATAAATACGTTATGTAGAAATATCCGCGTCCCCTGTTGTTTTCCTGCCATACCTTCCTGCACACCAAGTATGACCTCACATATCCCCGCACATCAGGTGTCCTCTGCCACACGAGCAGAGCATGGAGGGACTAGGGGAACCTAGGGAGCCAGGCGCCCAAAATGAAATACAGAACTGGACCCATCAGTCATGTGACTCTAGGCAAGTTGCTCACCTGGTACCCTCAATTTCCTCCTCTGTGAGTATGACCTATCAAAACCCCTTAAGGAAATGGGATTTTAATAGAATATAATGAGAAGATGTACCCAGGTACTTTATAAACTGCAAAGTACTAGAGAGAGGGAGCTACTGTTTTCATCCCTACTTTGGGAGAGAGAATTGTAGCTCACGGGAGCTTAGTGGAGGCCTGTGGCAGCATCCATTAAATGCCACTTCCTTACGGCAGCCTCAGTCTCTCCCACGGTCTGCCTCCCTGGGCTAATTAACCCTCTGCACAGCCATGATAGCAGGCAGGCGGCATCGTGAGCTTACACATATCTCCTGAACATTCTCTGACAGAAACTCTCCTCAAAGTCATCTGCCTACAAAAGAAGAAAGCGTCACTCTGAGAATGTAATATTAAGGGTGCCATCTGGTTTGGTAGACAGATAGCTGTTATCCAGGGGACACTGACTCCCAGTGGCCTGCTGCCCCCCAGACCAAAGCACAGCCTGCTCCTTCCTCAACGGCATGATGGTGTCCTGTCTGCGCCCTTGTTGCAGCTGCTCCGCCCTCCGTCTCACTGAGCGTCGTCCTGGCCCTCTGCTTTACCAAGCACTCTGCTTTTCTCCACCAGGCCTGCCCATCTCTAAAGTGTGCCCTTGCCTGCGAGGAAACTCTCCTCAACAAATACAAATACAAATACAAAACTCTCCTCTACAAAAAACAATTTTATTTGTTTTAACAAACTGATTTTTGAATAGAAAGCCACTGGTCTTTTCTCTGGTCATCCTTTGCCTCTGATGGAGTGCCCAAAGCAAGTCAGTCGGACGGTGGTATTCTGCTGTGAACTTTAATTCTTACATTTTTCTTGGCTAATCTATGAAGTTGATTGTCAGAGTGTTTGTTTGCTTGGGATCTGGGGGGTTCCTAGTCTGTCGTGTTCTAGAGGCTCGGCTCGACCTGTCCACCTGGATGACCTGCTGACCTTTGAACTACCTGTGGTATAACTTTCAGCATTAGGGAACATAATCTAGCTTTCAACATCAGAAGTCATCACACAATGACAAAACAGCAGATGGGTGGTGGTATAAAAATATAAAGTTTCCAAAAGTAGTAATCTGTAACATTAGAAGAATGACTGTATCCCCACCCTTTAAAAGAACAAAACCCTTTTATCTGGCCATCCTCTTGGGTACCGTGGGTTAGCTGACTCACAGGGAGTGGAAGGGAATGGCCCTGACTTTGATGGACTGTGATCCTGACTGAAGCCCACCAGGCCTCCTTCCGCAGCACCCCCGAGTCAGGTCACCTGCCAGCCTGAACGTTAGCCGCGGAACACCCCACCCACTGAGCCACCTGCGAGGACAGGGGGAACCTTTCAGATCTGGCAGCACTTAATTTTCAGCCCACAAACTCCACGAAGAACTCACAGTATTGAAAACCTTGGGAAAGCTACTGATCTGGATATTTGAGAGAGGACCATTTATAATTTCTAAGCACCATAGAATAATATAAATTCATTTAGAATAATATAAGTTCATTTAAACATTTTGCAATGGAGTGCAATGATGTATAAGACATTTGTGGCATCCTTTCTGTTTGAAAAAAAGTGCTGCTCAAGTCTCCAAAGTGCAATCACAATATGACATTTAATGTAGATAGATGTGTTTTACTTAATCACTCCCAAAGACCTGTGAAGAAGGTCTTACTATTCAATCTTTTAAATGGCGTTGGCTAACCAAAGGCCTACAGTTAACCATCAGCATGACCAGGACACAACTATGTGGCCTCCAGGACCACCCATCTCTGCGGTGTGCCTTGTCTGCCAAGGAACTGGTTCTATTAAAAACAATTTTATTTGTTTTAACCAATTGATTCGTTAAAAGAAAGCCATTGTTCTTTTTCTGTGGCCATTTTTACTTTTCCAATATTCTGGATAGAGGAAAACAGAGAAACAAAGAAACCTGCACAGAGCATGAAAGAAGCCTAGTGGCACGGTCGTTTGGTGCTCAGCTGCTACTGAATGCTTGGTGATTCAAACCCCCCACCCCCACCCCCCAGTGCATCTGAGAGGGATAGACCCAGCATCCGTCCCTCCCCATAGAGATGCCCAGCTCCCCTCCTCTCACTGCCACTGAATCATCCTGACTCAAAGCTGCCCTGTAGGTCAGGGCAGAACTGCCTTTGTGGATTTCTGAGACTGTAACTCCTCACAGCAGTGGAAAGCCTTGCTTCCTCCCACAGAGCAGTTAGTGGTTTTGAACAGCTGACCTGTGGTTAGCAGCCCAACTCATAAACACGGGCACCCAGAAGCTCCTATGGGCCAGGGCCCCTCTGTCGAGCGGGATTGCTAGAAGTTGAAATCGGCATAATGGTCCCACCAACAACCACCAGGAAGTGATTGGACCACAAGAAAATCAATGAGCAAAGCCGACGATGGAGAGGTGAGGCCTCGCCTCCTGTACTTTGGATGCGTTGCCAGGAGAGACCGATTCCTGGGATAGGTCATCCTGCTCATAAAGTGAAGTAGGGGGCCACCGGGCAAGAGAGGAAGACTGAACAAGATGGATCGTCACTGTGGTGATTGTGATGGGCATAAATGTAGGAACAATTGTGCAGATGACACAGAACCAAGCAGCATTTTCTCTGTCATACACGGGGTCTAGCTCCAGTGGGTTGGAACTGACTAGTCGGCACATAACACAGCAAGTAGAAAAACATAGGCATAGTCGAAGCCGAGCAGTATGAGGCATTTGTGGGGAAATCAATAGTGGACAAGAGCCACCTGTGAGAGAGGCAGCTGCCCAGTGACAGACATGGGCTGCAGCTGGGCACTCGGGTCCTGAGATGCCCCAGAGCAGATTAACATCTGCTAAAGAGGCAATTCTAGTTAGCTTAAGGACCAGCTAGCTCCATCCCAAATATCCCTAGGTATAAAACACCTTCAGGCCGTCCAATGTACAATGCGTAAGATGGGCCTGCCCTCTGGGATTCAGCTGGATCCCAGCTAGGCTAGAGAATTAAAGTCCTCTCCTCACTATTAACTGGGACTTGGGAAAAGTGCAGTGTTGATGTAAGCGCCAGGCCAGAAACCCCACAGCAAATGGGAACGCTTGCTGTTTAGAAATCATCGGACAGTAGGCCCCTGGTAGCACATTGGATTATGAGTTTGGCTGCTAACCACAAGGTCAGTGGTTCAAAACCACCAACCTCTCTGTGGGAGATAGATGAGGCTTTCTACTCCTGTAAATATGTACAGTCATGGAAACCCTCAGGGGGAGTTCTACTCTGTCTGATGGGGTTGATGTGCATTGGAATTGACTCTATGGAAGTGCTTTGGGTTTGGGTTTGGGTTTGGTAGACCACAGATCGAGTATGGTTATGCAAAATAATGAGACCCCTTCTGAAGGGGGCAGTCTCTTGCCCTGGCCACCTGGTCATTGGAGAAACTTGCACACCTGGGGGAAGTATAGACTTGCTGGAGCCTCTCCTATTCGTGGGAAGCCAGCTCTTACAGTATTGAATCCCTAGGTCTCATCTTCTTTTCACCTTAAACAATTTTCAACTGAACTTCATGGTCTATACTTGACAGCAACCATCATTGCTGCCTGGAATTTCCAAAGTTGTACTGAGGGAAACTAAAATGCACACGCTACAACAGTGAGCTCAAACACAGTAGCGATGGTGTGACCGGCAGAGGATGAGGCAGGGTTGTGTCCTGTGCTTCATACAGTGGCTATGAGACAGAACCAAATTTAGAAGCATCTAGCACCAGCACCACAGCCCTGTTCCTGGCCACCACTGTAATGTTCTCTCAAATTGGGACACCCTAAGATGCTGGCCCACATCTCAAAGCCATCCTCTGTGTTGCCATCTTCACAAGGACCTATTTGACAAGGACCTCTTTTTGATGACCAAAATTCAGTTTCTGAGCCCATAGCTTATGCTCCTCCCCCTTCCTATGTGATCACTCCCAGCAGCCATGCAGCCTGAACTCTGCCCTGTGGTAAGTCAACCTTGTCGATGGAGAAAGGGTGTCAGATTTAGGAAAAAAAGATAAAATCAAACAAGAAAATCACCACCAAGACACCCAGCAAAATTTGAACTTCAGATAATGTTTACTAACACACTTATACTAAAAAACTATATGTTATTTCTCTGAAATTCGAATTTAATTGGGTGCTCTATTTTCTCTGACAACCTTAACCAGGAAGTCATGCTTGACTGCTTCACAAATTCTTAGAGAGGACAAGAGATGGTCAAGGATAAGTTCCTCCCTCCCCAAGTAGTCAGGACATCTGCAAGGTGTCAGCACATCGGCTCTGAGCCTTGGGCACAACAGAAGGAAGTGCTACCTGGTCTTGCTCCGTCCCTACCGTGGTTCATCTGCCGAAGCCCATTGTGGCAGCTGCCGTGTCACTCCATCTCACCTGGGGCCTTTTTCTCTCTTCACTGTCCCTCCCCTTTACCAAACATGACGTACTCCTATAGGAGTTGGGAGTCTATAGCATGTTAGCGCCACATTTTTGTAGCTCTGCCTCTGCCAGGCCCCCACAGAGAAGTCTATGTGCTACTCTCTCTACATCTTTTAAGAAAGGTGAGACAGGTCTTTGGGAAGCCAGTGTAGACATTTGAACGATCATCTTCCATCCCAGTCCACTGCCTTGGAGTCCGTTCCAACTCACAGGACCTGTGGGAGAGAGCAGAGCTTTCTCGCCAAGAGGGGCTGGTGGGCTGGGCTGGCCCATCTTGGTGAGCAGTCCCACCTATGTAGCCCACGCTACGGCACTAGGGCTCCTTGTTCTACTTCTGTTTGCTCCTAAATCTGTGTACTCAATCAATGTTCACCAGACCACATCTAAAAACATTCGCGTGCTTTGAGTAGTGCATGTCATGTTTGTCTTTTACAAACCCATTATTAAAGTCTGATTTCTTAAAATAGCCCAATTCTACTCTTTTCTGAAAGGACAACCTTGTTAGTCATAGATTTAGTAATTGGCATTTATTAAAGCTTAGAATATATGTCAGTGTACTTACTATTTATATTCTTAAGTACAGGATATAAACACCATCCTATGCAGTGCAGTTATGTTTTACACAAAGATTAACACTGTTTTCTTGATGCTTACAAATATTTTGTCACAGACTCCCTTTTATCTTCTATTTCCCTGATGTCTCCTGAAACTTGAGAGGGTAAATATTAAAGTACATTTACTTCTGTTTAAACATGAGTCACCAAACTTACTGGGGGACCTCCCTTTGGAAAAGTCATTGCGAAGTCCCACAAATTAAATTAGCTGTAGCTGTGCTTAGTACTACTCTGTGTGGGAGAAACTAGTTGATCCACAGAGAGCTTCACTCTTTAACTTCTATAGCACATAAGACATGGATCACTTGATGCTAGAAGAAAAGATGAATATCAAACTCCTCCCAACTAGTCTTCCCTTCTCTTACCACAATCTGATTCTACTTCTAATTTATGGACTGTATTTTCCATTCTCCTTGTGTGAACTTGGGAGTGTACTATGAGAACAGAAAGAGAATTTAGTTACCTGCCATCCTTGATTTTTTTTTCATTTTCTTACCACATCTATCATTCCCAGATGCACACATGTACACTTTGTGCACAAGCATCTGTTTAGGTAAATGTTCTGAATTCAGTTTTTCCAACTATAAAAGTTGAGCTGTTACGTGTATCCTTAGACAATTTGTAACTAGTTTATTTATTTATTTATTTATTTATTTATTTATTTTTGTGGGCATCACTGCCTCTGGTGGTCGTGGGCACTACCCAGCTGCTGCTGGATTTGAACCGCCAAGCCCGTGGGCTGCAGTTCTGCACTCAACCACTTACGCCACCGGGGCTCAGCCCTTGTAATTAGTTTTTCAAAACTGTTTCCCTCCACTCATTAATGACCAGTAAAATGAAACCAGGATAGACCAGACTTTGTAGAATACGGGTGCCTAAAACACTAACTGCAATGAGAAAAACTATGAGTCAGTGCTCTACTAGAGATAATCTCCCTGTTAGAAAACAAGGGCAATGTGCATACTGCAGAGCAACCAAATCTCTTGCTGAGCACAGTCAGAAACAATGGTGCCCTGCTTGAAGACAGCAGTCAACCACAACACTCTTTTTATTATTATTCATTGGGGTTTTTAATTATTATTTTAATCATTTTATTGGGGGTTCGTACAGCTCATCACAATCCATGCATATATCCATTGTGTCAAGCACATTTGTACATTAGTTGCCACCATCATTTTCAAAACATTTTCTTTCTGCTTGAACCCTCCATATCAGCTTCTCATGTTTTCTTCCCCCCACATAAACCCTTGATAATTTATAAGTTATGATTATTTTTTGATGTCTTACGCTGACCAGTGTCTCCCTTGACCCATTTTTCTGTTGTCTGTCCTCCCGGGAGGGGCTTATATATAGACCATTGTGATCAGTTCACCCTATCTCCACCCCCTTCCCCTTCCTCTCCTGTCTTTACTACTCTCAATATTAGTCCTGAGGAATTTATCTGTCCTTGTGTTTCCAGCTCATATCTCTACCCATATGCATGCCCTGGTCTAGCCGAATTTGTAAAGTAGAATTGGGGGTCACAATAATGTGTGTGTGTGTGTGTGTGTGTGTGTGTGAGTATTAAAGAGCTAGAGGAAAGTTGTATGTTGCTATACTGGCCCCGAATGGCTCATCTCTCTGTGACCCTTCTGTAAGAGAATGCCCAGTTGGCTACAGATGGGCTTTGGATCTCCACTCCTCACTCCCCCTCATTCACAATGATAGGATTTTTTTGTTGTTCTGGATTTGATACCTGAGCCTGTGGACAACTCATAATCACACAGGCTGGTTTCCTTCTTCCATGTGAACTATTTTTGTTTCTCAGCTAGATGGCCACTTGTTTATCTTCAAGTCTTTAAGACCACAGGCGCTATATATTTGATAGCCAGGCACCATTTTTCACCACATTTGCTTATGTACCCACTCTTTCTAAATAGTCTTATTGGCTTATAATTCACACACCATACAATTAATAGTCAATCATTTTATGTGTGCAGAGCTATGCAATCAACACCACCGTCAATTTCAGAACATTTTCTTCTTTGTGGAATTCATTGTTAGCTCCTCATTTCTCCTCAAACTCTCCTGCCTTGCCCCTAGGTCATTCTTAATCCAGTTGCTTTCTCTATTTACATATCCTGAGTTTCATATTCAAACTCTTAAAAAACAAAAACAAGAAACAAAGAAGTCCAACAATAATGAAAAAATAAAACAGAGGAAAATGCTTGAAAAGAAAGCAGAAAATATTAAAAGCTAAAATAACTTTAAAATGAATTGGGGCTGAACCCCGGTGGTGTTAGTGGTTGAGTGCAGGACTGCAGCCTGTGGGTTTGGCGGTTCAAATCCAGCGGCAAGTCTCAGGAGCAGCACTGGGCAGTTCTCACAACACCAGAGAGCAGTGATGCCCCGCTCCCCCCCAAAAAAAAATCAAAGGGGAGATTAAATGATACATTGTTACATTTTAACCTAACGGCATCTGCTATAATTGTCTTTACCATGCTCTCTATCTAATAAGAAGGCTGTTCACATCCTTGGACTAAGATCAGAGTCATAGGAAAGTGTGTCATATAGATGGCAGAGCAAAGTGTGGTGAAGGAATCAAATGATGGCCAACTGTCAGAACAAGTATTGTCTGGGGTCTTAAAGGTTTATCTTAAAACAAGCAGCCATCTCAGTGCAATGTCAATCAAGTCCACATAAAAGAAGCACCCTAGTTGGTGTGTTCCAAGGATTATAAATAATACAATCTATATCAGTAGGAGGGAAGGCTACCAGAGTTTAATTCTGAACACCAGGTTTGCAGAAGCTTATGATAACAGTGGAAGCACCAGAATCCATTTGCAAGATCCACACGTAGATTAAGCCTCTGGTGAATCCCCTCTGACCTTATCACTTTGAATGTGTGTGTGTTTCTTTCCACAGACCTGGCAATAACGTAATCATTTGCATCAGCCTCCTGAAAGGGCTCCCTGCACCTGTTCTGAGTCTCTCATTTAAGGGAGACTGGTCATTTTCCCAATTCCATCCCATCCTAGCTTCATTTTATCAATCATGACTGAAAACTAGGAAGAACTGATTCAAAGCCCCACTTGAGACATTACATTGACGTATAATGTCAGGATATCTTTTATTATGACTTGTGGAAGTGATTCACTGTAGAAGAATCACTGTGGTGATTCTATGTGTGTGGTTCTTGACATACCAAAGCCTGCCCTGCTCATCTCCCATAAGTAAGCTCATGTTTCTCACCCAACCTTTGGTGATAGGGAAGCAAGGAATTCAGTAAGACTGAGGTTGGAATGCTCTTTTTACCCTGGGACAGAGGTGGCCATTTACAAGCCCCAAATTACTGAGAACAACTAAAAGCCTTACTCGTGAGTTTAGGCTGCTTTAACTCCCTAAGTTACTCACATATACACTGAGAGATTCAGTTATATTTTAATTGGCCTGGGTTAGACATATAGATAGTCTTCTTAGATATAAAACAAAAACTTCTTGGCATCAAGTAGATTCCAACTTCATGGCCTCTCCATGTGTCTCAGAGCAGAGCCAGGCCCTTCCTCCATGCTGCCACTGGGCGGATTCAAAATACCAATCTTTCTTCAGCCCCACCATCATCAAGTCCATTCTGATGCACATCTACCCCGTAGTACAGAGCAGAATTTCTCCATAGAGCTTCCAAGACTATCGATCTTTATAGACCCAATTGACTTCATCTCTCCCCCTTCAAGAGGTTACTAGGTTTGAACCACCAACCTTGCAGTTATCAGCCTGAATACTTCACCAACTACACCATCAGAGCTCCTTCTTAAGATATCTAAAACGCCTAAGTGTAATGGGTAAAGGTTACAAAGAAACTTGAAATAAAAGGAACTGCTTATAGGTCCCTATCAAACTGCCTGGTGTGCCCTATTTGAAGTATAATACCAAGACTGGTTTTGTCATTCTGTTTCATTTTAGAGGGAGGATAAGATTGCATATAGAAATTGGCGCAATGTCAGTCTCTGAGGGCTTCCACTCTTCTGCATTAGAGGAAGCTGTGTCTTTGTGGGGTTCTCGCATGGACAGTGTGTGATGTGATGTGTGTATAAGGGAGAGAGTCCTGAACTAAACAGTGTTGGGGAAGAGCATCAGGACGTTTGATTGGTGGGCTCCACTGTCAAAAGCCAAGCCGTGACCCTTGAGTTGACTTCACGTTTCCCCTGTAGTTTATGTGCAGAAGATCGGAGTCACAATCGGCCATCAACATGGAAATTTTGCACTTTTTAACTAGCATGTCACTTACTGCAGTTAATGTTCTAGAGATATTTAAAGGAAAAACTTGAAACTGTCCATTGTTATTCATTTGTTACCACTTGAAAGAATCTGGGAGAAAGATAGTCTTGTCCTTATTCTAAAGGTGTGACAGACACCCCTGACAGTACATGGTAGTAGTGTGGTGATGGTGGTGGTGGTGGTGGTGAAGGCAGTGGTGTTGGTGGTGGCAATGGTGGAGGTGGTGGTGGTGGTGGTGTGGTGGAGGCGATGGTGGTGGCGGTGGTGGTGGCAGTGGTGGCAGTGGCGATGGTGATAGTGGTGGAGATGGTGGTGGTGGAGATGGTGGTGGTGGCGGAGGAGGTGGAGGTCCATAAAATCAGTTCCGACTCATCAGGTGACCCTCTGTGTGACAAACAAAACTGTCCATTCTCACATTTGTTACTGAGTAGGAGTCCACTGCAGCAATCACTGTGTCATCTGGTTGAGGATGCTCTTTTTCAGAGTGGTCTCTCCTGACCATATATGTCCAAAGTAAGGAGCACTCTAGTGGTACTTCAGCCAACTTCCTCCAAGACAGGCTTGTTTGTTCTTTTGGTGATCCCTGCTACTTTCCATAGTCTTCTCCAGTGTCATAATTCAAATGCATCATTTCTTCTGCAGTCTGGATATGGAAAATTCCAAAGTTCTCCTCCAAGCCTTCCCTACTAATAATGCCACAGAAATACATGTTCCCTACGAATACACCCACAGAAAATTCTGAGAAATTTTACAGTTATAAATAATGGAAGCAGTCATTGAAGATGGCTAGTCATGTATCTCAGGTTTTACCCAATCCTGTTGAGTTGTTGTTTTTAGGTGCTGCTAAATAGATTTGTGACTCATAGCCTACTTTAGATGTTGAACATGTGCTGAGGTTAGCAGTCTAGTATTTTCGATAGAATGGCAAAGATTAAAGCACTATTCTAGTTCATGGTGCTTCCTGGAACCATATGAAGTTGCTAATATCAACTATTTTTTATATTCAAATATTACAGTTCCATGGGTTTCAGCTTGTGTCACACCATTCATTTGAAATAGAAATGTGGGGATGGAAAGAGCAAGTGATCTTTGTCCTTTCTTATTTTATTATGGCCCTTTTAAACCAGAATTGAGGGACTATTATCATGAACTCTCATATGCATGCCAAATTCTCACACACAGCCACACTTCAAGGATCAATTTCTCTCCCCTTTTCAGCGGGTATATTTTAATGCAAGTCCTAGACTTCACGTCACTTCACCCCTATATGCTTCAGCATAAGCCCCTACAATATGGACTGTTTCTTAAGTAACCATAATTCCATTATTGTGCTTAATAAATTAATAGTATTCCCTTGGTCCATATTAGCACTGCCCCCAAACAGTTTTGATCATTGGTATGTTCATATCAAGAGCCAAATAGAATCCAGCTATTTGGTTCTTACATCTTTAAGGTTCTTTAAATCAGGGGCAGCAACTCTCTTGTCTCCTTCCAATGACAGGGCATCAACTTGTTGGAGAAGGTGAGCTATTGTCCCAATGTCATATGCTGGATTCATCTCCTCAGTGTCACTTAGTGCTTTTAGGTTGGTCCATGGTCAAGAGGATAAGTGAGTCTGAACCTTAGCCTCACTCCCTGCTCTCCTGCCCCCTGCTCTTGTACACACACAGCCTGTAGCAAAATGAACCATCCGAGATGGTGATCTTTCAGATGGCCAGACCACTGCTTAGCTGTATTCAGTTTATGATAAGCATGCATATGGCTATCTGTCATGTTTTTAGTACTTTAAAATTCTTCTAACTAGATTGAGATAAACAATAAAACTGGATGTTTCAGCTGCTATATACATTAGTTGCTTCCATTACAAGAATATATAAGGCAGTGACATGGCTCACAATATGGAGAGCATAGGCATTGTACCAGATGCTGAACCAGGCACTCTGCTCTGGATTCTGTCAGGGATCACAACAATAACAGGAACTATCAGCTCCATTTTAGAGGTGAGGAGATTGAGTCGAAGGGAAAGGAAATAACTTACCCAAGGCTCTACAGATCCATGCTCAGTACTCAGATAAAAACTAAAATCTCAAAAACCTACGTGCCAGGTCCTTATTCTTACCACCATCATTCGTACCTTCATTCTTCTTTTGTCCCACATACTGAGCTCATTATCCTTTCTCTTCTGATTCGTGATCATGTTTCAAGCACATGTATTGTTACCTGGTGTTGCAATTCCTGGTGTAGAAGGGCCATATTACACTCTTCTAATGACTCGCTACATTACAATAGTAGATGTTTACTATAAGTACAGGTTGTTGTTGTTGTTGTTGTTGGGAGATGCTGTCGAATCATCTCCGTCTTACAGGGCACAGTTACTACGTTTGAACCCATTGTTGCAGCCACTGTGGAAATCTGTCTTATAGAGCGCCATCCTCTGTTTTAACAAGTATGATGTCCTTTCCCATGGACTGGCCTCTCCTGACACATCTCCAAAGTACATGAGGTGAACGCTCATCATCCCCGCTTCTAAAGAGCATCCTGGCTATACTTTTTCTTAGACAGATTAGTTTGTACTTCTGGGAGTCCATGTCAGACTCAATGGTCTTTGTCAACAGCATGATTTAAAGACATGGATTTTTCTTTAGTCTACTTTATTTATTGTTCAGCTTACCCTTACATAGAGGCTTTGATGGAGTTTGTTAAGCCATGGCTTGTCGAAATCCGTGTTTTTTTCAACACTTTCATATAACTAGATTTTCAATAATACTGGACCAATTCCTTTGGAGAAGGAACCACAGAGCTTAAACCCACAGCAAATTCTGATGAGGTATTTCCAGACTGGAGGGCCTTTAACTTAGGCCGGCAAGCCGGAGTAGAGGCTAGCATCCCTGGAAATCCATGTAGGATCTTTGTACCAGCTGAGCTGCATTGCAGAATCTACTGCTGTCATTATAAAATTACTGTTTTCTCTTTAATCTGTGTGCCACATTGCAGCAATTTTCATCAAAAATATATTAAGCCCCTGCTGTAAATTGGCCCCACACACCCTTGTCAGGCACGTGAAGCATGAAAGATTGTCTTTTTCCAAAGTTTTTTTTTCCCACTCTCTAAAGCCCTAGCAGATATCAGCAGTTCCTGTTGCCTCTTAATAGTCCATCACATCTGTAAGCCAAGGATTATAAGTGCATAATGAATCTGATCCAATGTCAGGGATGGATTTCATCCTTTGTTTCTTTTTATAAGCATAAAAGTAGACAAAATAAAATCCCCAAGTTTTCATGTCCCATGAAATCTCACTGCCCCTTTCTTACCTGCCCAAGTGAACCGGTAGGTTTTTCTAACCCCAGAGAAGAGGCCACCAGGAGCTTCCTCACACTTAGCCTATGAGAATTCCTTTGTGTTGCTCTACATGCATGATGGGAAGAATACAAGTATACTCATAAAGTGGGGTTGTCCGTATGAGAGACATTCCGTGTGTGTGTGTGTGTGTGTGTGTGTGTGAATGCCCATATATGCATGGGAACATGCCTACAGACCTCACTCTCCTAGAGTCATTTAGGATCCATCCAGAAATATCTTCTGTCCTGATGCCCCCACTACAGCAAGCTGTGAGAGGGTTCGGCATTCAGCAGGACCAGCTCAAAGGATGGAAGCTCAGTCCCTGTGCATGCGCCTCTCGGGACACACCATTCCTGTGATCAGTTTGTGGCCCTGAAGTTAGGGAGGCCTGTGTGTGCTCTGGAGCAGAGAAGGGAGGCCATTCCTCACTGGAAAACATGACTTTGAATGTTCTTTCCGTTTTTTTTTTCTGTTTCTCACAAGGGAACACAAGGCACGGCAATGCCTTGGAAATTCCCCAGAAGCTCCTAGAACAGAGTAGCTCTGACAATTTAACAGGAAATTGCCATAGATTTTTAAACCATTCTAATTTCACCCTTAACACTCACTAAAATGCGTTTCTCCAAAAAATGTCCCAAACATTTTATGTATAATATGCATGACACACAAAGCATAATCCGTTCAATTGAATTAAAATGTAGTTGACATCACATGCTTTTTTTTTTTTTCTAAGAAAACCACAGTCAGCCAGCCGGCTCCCCTTTAAGGGGCTTCTGAGTTGGCTTGCCTGATTTCCTCCTCAATAAAACATCTATGAAATTCCACGTTACATGAAGGTGGTTGTTAGGTTAGCTTTTTTTTTTTTATGACTGTTGGTAATGAAATTTCAAGTCAGACAGTTTTTCAGGCTTCCCTGAATTCTAGGACGAATTATTGACATCCTTGACAGGTAAGATGCAAATGCTTCCATCACTTCCACTGTACCTTCTCACCCAAGAGTGCATGGCTGCCCTAGCTGAGCCCTGGGGAAGAAGCAATATCACTTCTGTCTCAGTCATATCCTAAGCAGAGATAACTATCTTGGTGAGACAGAACAGTTTTTTTTCCTCGAAAATTTCAGCTATTTGGGAGTTTCTAGGTGTCATTGCCACCAATTCTTACCTTCTTTCAGAAAAGAAGCCTTCGGGGAAGGTGCCTCTTGGCACCTGACCTGCGTCTATTACATCGTGTGAAGACAGGAATAGTTTTGGCCCATTCCACAGAGGAGCGGCGCCTGCTGGCAGTGCCAGCTGAGGAACAGAATACAGATGTGCTGCTCCAGCAAAGAGGGTAGATATGCCCTCTGGAAGCCACATTTTACCCACCAAGCTGAGAGCAGAGAGGCTGGGGTTCCCCTAATAGGAAGTCCCTTTGAGAACTAGAAGCTAGTGTTTCTGACCCGGTGGAGGTCCAGGTGCGGAGGTCATCTCAGGCGAACCCCATTAAAGAGCGGAGGTGAGAGGTCGAAGAAAATGGTTCAAGAGAACAGTATGCTGGATGGGTGCCTTGTGAGGCTACATGCAGGCAGGGCCAAGACTCACTCCCTTACTGCCGTTGAGTTGATGCCCACCCAGAGTGACCCTATGGAGAGAGTAGAGCTGCCCCTGTGGGTTTCCAAGGCTCTAACTCTTAGTTTTTTGTTTTAGTTTTTTAGGCATCACTGCCACCCATAAGGTGGTGGGAGTAGGAGGCCCAGCCTTTACTCCTGTGAGCTGAATTGAACCTCCATCCCAGTGGGCCACAGTCCTGCACACAACCACTAGGCCACCGGGGCTTAGCCAAGGCTCTAACTCTTTACGAGAGCAGAAAGCCCCACCTTTCTGCTGAGAGGTGACTAATGGTTTCAAACTGCTAACCTTACAGCCAACAGCCCAACTCACAACACTATGACAGCAGGATTCCTCTGGCCAGGACTAGAGGAATCTTGTAAGGTGCCTGGACATCCACAGCAGAGTTAGGCAGGGGGTAAGAAGGATCCTGCTGTACCAGGGCCACCCCAGTGATTGCCTGGGTTGATTTCGCCAATATAACCAACTGACCAAGTAAGAGGTCTCCCCAAAGCCAACGAGAAAAACAGCCTTCCCCGTGAAACAGTGTTTAACCAAGCATATGCAATGACTATCCTGGATGGACTACTCTGGCTCATCTCTTTGGAGTCACTAGAATCCTGAACATGAACATTATCAAAATGTCAAATAAAATACATGATATTAAAACAAAGACAGTACACTATAACCTTTCTTTGACAATGATTTAAAAGTTACTTCAGGATCACAATGGGATCAGGGAGTTGTGGGACAGATCGTCAATTAACCACAAAGGACTGTTCTTTAAGTACTTGAGCAAATGTTGGCTAATGTTAAAGTGTGATGAGCTGGAGTGTGCAGTACTGCTTATTGTCTGGTAATTCGGACAGTAACATATCTTCTGTGCACACATATAGTAATACTCTTCTAAAGTTGTCCCCGTGAATGGACAATAGAGGTGGAACACTCAAACAGCTACCATAGCTGTTTTCTAATAATACACCAAAGAATTATATAGAAGAATGTGTATGGAATGGCCAGAAGCTGCATTCCTGGACTCAAAGAGTACAGTAGTTGGGTTCTTTGTCTGAAAGCAACGGAGATCAATTCAGGTTAATCTAACCTTGAAATTCCAAAACTGTAGATAAGCAGGCTTAAGAATAAGAGCAACTCCGGGAATCTTCTGGCAGGAAGTACTGTTCAGACTTGGAGGGGCTGCCACCAGAATGAGTCTATACCATTGGTTTTCATTGGTGCTGTAATCTGCTTAAAGAGAAAACTTCTAATTGCACTACAGAGGACAGCTCTGAAGATACAGCCAGGGCAGAGTGATGGGCCTTCTCATACAGCAGCAAACTGAGAGAGAGAGAGAGAGAGAGAGAGAGAGAGAGAACATCACATCCTAGCTCACCAAGCCCTGAGGATGACACTCCTGTTCAGAGCAGCTAAGGCACAGAGGGGACCATAGAACCAGTCCCACCATGAAACACAAAGTCACATCACTGACCTACAGTGTTTCAGGGAATAGCACTGGCGAGACAGTGTGGGAAATAATTGTGTCCAGCCTGACACCAGCACACCTACCCACACCCACCACCAGGGTGAAAAGCAAAGGGAGAGGAATCCCCAAAGTAGACTTCAGACTTGGAGGGTAGGGATTGGCACTTACTTAGACTCAATCGGAAAACATCCATAAGCATCAACAGACAGACCTGGAACTATTTAAAGACCTTTTTTTTTTTTTTTAACTTTCTTCTTTCCTTTTTTCCCACGTATATCTATATAAGATAGACAAGATAAACAATCCCGAGGAGAAAACACAGGACCGATAGTTCTGGAGAGACAGGAGACAGGAGGAAGTGGGGCAAAAGGGAGCCAACAAACCCAGGGATAAGGGAACAACAATAGATCTAAAATTGTTGGTGAGAAGGGTGTAGAACACCTGGTGGGTTTTGATTAAGTGCAATGTAGCCAATGTAAAGAGGAATTACTGAAAGCTAAATGAAGGTCAAGCATGATAGTGGGACAGGAGAAGAGTAAAAAGAAATAGAGGAAAGGACTGGGAGGCAAAAGACATTTATAGAAGTATAAATATGAGCATTTATATATATAAATATATTAATATACAACAATAAGACTATAGGTTTGTGTACATATATCTACTGGTTAAGTATCAAGGTAGCAGATGGACACTGGACCTCTACTCAAGTCTTCCCTCAATGCAGAAACACTTTCTTCTTACAACCTGACATTCTAAGATGCACACCTTCCCAACACAATCACTGGAATCAAAATGGATGCATAAGCAAATGTGGTGAAGGAAACTGATAGTGTTGGCTCTTAGAAAATAGAGTGTTTGAGATCTTAAAGGCTTGAAATTAAGCAAGCAGCCATCTAGCAGGGAAGCAACAAAACCTACATAAAGAAGCACACCAGCCTGTGTGATCACAAGGTATTGATGGAATCAGGTATCAGACATCAGAAGACCCCAAACACACAATCAAATTGATGCAAATGAGAGAGGAGGTCAGAGTGGATACCCAAAGCCCATCTGTAGATAATTGGACATCCCCTCACAGAAGGGTCAGAAGGAAGGGATGAGTCAGCAAGGGTGCAGTGGAGCAACAATAAACATACAACATTCTTCTAGTTCTTTAATGCTTCCTTCTGCTCCATTATCATGACTCCAGTTCCACCTTCAAAATCCGACTAGACCAGAGCATGTACACTGGTACAGATGAGAGCTTTTGACACACAGAATCCAGGACAGATAAACCCTTCGGGGCTGGTAATGGGTGTAATGATACCATGAGGTTAGGGGAAGGTGGGGAGAAAGGTGATCACAATGATTGACGAATAGCATTCCCCCATCAGGGGGATAAACAGAAATGCAGGTAAAAGGAAACAGCATATGGTATAAGATGTGATGATAATTTGTCAAGGGGTCATGAGGGTAGCCAGGAAGAAAAAGGAGGGGGAAAAAGAGGAGATCATACCAAGGGCTCAAATAGAAAGAAAATGTTTTGAAAAAGATGATGACAAAATACGTACAAATGTGCTTGATATAATTGATGTATGGATTGCTCTAAGAGCTGTAAGAAGCCCCAATAAGATGATTTTTTAAGTGCATAAGCAGGCGATAAACGGGGCTCCGTCACTCTGAGTCTTTATGCTCACATCTCTGTATTGAGCAGGATGCCTTTTCCCCTGGAACTGGGACTCAGTTTAGATCACCTGGTCTGCAGAGAGAGCTGACTCAAGAGCACACAGCATAATAAGGAACTCTGACTTTGGTAAATATGAATTCTTGGATGGTACAAATGGCTAAATGCTGGTCAGTTAACTTAAGGGCTGACAGTTCAAACCCACCCAGAGGCACATCCTTTTGAAAGGTCCCAGTCTTGAAAACCCTTTCAAGGAGAGCACAGGTGGGGTCCCCAGGAGTCGGCAACTAAGAACCCCGACAAATAAAGAAATCAGTACTCATTCTTTGGACAGGAGCCACGGAGACATAAAGTTTATCTTTGGGCTGCTCACCACAGATGAGCAGCTATGCAGCACTAGCCCCTCCTCGGGGGAAAGCCTAGGCTTTCTACTGTAAAGAGTATAGTCTCAGAGACCCACATGACGGTTCTACCCTATCCTGTAGGGAGGAGTGCTATGCCTCAGAATTGACTCAATGACAGTGAACTTGGGTTTGGGTTGGTTTCTTTGAAGGACTCAGTGAAGTAAATGAAGTCTAGTCTGGCCTTCTTGGCATTTGTAAAGAAAATCATTTTACCAGAGTTGCCATTCGAAGTAATGCTGAAGTTCTATGATACACAGAAGGAAAAAAAAGGAAGAAGGACTTGGGCACAATCTGGCACTTGGAGGATTCCATTAATGCCCTTGCCCTCTGAATCGCCTCAAACACAAAGGGTAGGGTATTTTGAATATTGTGTATGCAAAAAGACATACTGGAAAAGAATAATTATGCAATCATTGCCAATTCACTTGACCCCTGTATAATGGTGAAAGAGAATAATAGAACTTTCGTAATCCAGAGCATATTTCATTTATGTGAATCATAATTAAGTCACTATCATATCAAATGCCTAGCATAACTATCTTCAACCTGAATGGTTGTGATGGCATCAGCTTAAATCTCTGTTCCAAGCCATCCACAGTGTTTGAAATCCCTCTTGCGGCAGCATGGAGTGCTGGTGTGGGGCAAGTGGGTCACACACTCAGCTGTCAACCTAAAGCTGGAGGTTCCCACCCACCCAGCGGTTCCTCAGAAGAAAGGCAGGCAGGTGAGAGATCAGTCATTGAAACCCTGGGCCAGTTTGACCCCCTCCTCCAGGCCGCCACCAGAATGGGAATGCCCTGCATAGCTGTCGGTTCCTGTAATGGAGAGAGTTTGCTCACTGTTCCCTGAAGACCTGGGCACATGACCTTGCAAGCCTCTTTATTTGTTTATTTCCTCCAAATCATTTTATGAGGACATGATCCAGACAGCATCAATCACTACCACAATTATTACAAAATGTTTTCTTCCCTCTTGTACTCATTGATATTGACTCCCAGTTACTCTCTCCCTCCCCTGCCATACTCCGCAGGAATCTTTATTCTAGGTATTGTCTCTATAGATTCACTCAACTTGCCATCTTAAGAGCCTGGGTTTTATGCTTTAGCCTTTGAAAATGACAACACTCAGCCTCTCTCCACATTTCCATGAGCCATATTGCATGCGTGGCTTTCTGCACAGGGCCTGAGACTTCGTAGGTGCTAGAGATATCGATTGATCTGAACCAATGCATTGCTTTTTTAAAATTTATTTAGAGCAACAAAAAAATCATCTCTAGCACTGTCCACATCAGCATCTCACTATCCCACAATATTACTCTCTCCAAGTACTACTGTGTTCTAATTTTAGAGATTCCAGCCTATCCTCACTGCTTCCACAGACAGAGTCTCATATTTGCCATGCCCATCTGTCTCCAACCAGCTGCTCTGGAAGGAACACTTTCATCTCCAATAACAATGCCAGGGACCTGGCTATTAAACAATGGTTTATGTTGATAAGGAAGCTACAGAACATGTGGCAAGAGCACAGTGAGCTACAAATGCTGTCACCTGTGCTCAAGTTTCTAGAATAATATTAGTTTTGGAATAACGGTCCTGGTGACCAAATATCTCAGCAGTGAAGTTTCAGGAGGGGCACTTTCTTGCATTATGAGTCAAGCTGCCTTAATTAGTATTTTCAAATTAAGAGTTTTTAAAAGTTAATATTACACTGAAAAGAACCTTTAGGTATATTATGAAGGTGCTTTTTATTATAACTTAGAAGAAATGTATAACTTTCATCAATCGGTGGTGACATAGAGGGTTTGAATAATGGAGCCTTGTTTTCTTCAAGGATAATGAGTGTGACTGAGCTTCATAAACTATAAAGATTTCTGTAAGAGCTAGGAGGTTCTTCGTGTCAAGTGTGGGGGACATTTTACTGATAGGGACCAGTCCACAGAGAAGGACACCGTGCTGGCAGAAATAGAGGGCGAGATAACAGGAGAAGGACCTTTCAGGACATGGGTTGGCCCACTGGTTACAACAGTGGGATTGCACACAGCAATGGTTGTGTGAAGGTACAAGATCGGGCAGGGTTTGGTTCGGTCTCAGTGAGTCCAAGTCATTGCATGGTGCCTATCACCATGAGCAGCACCACCACCAAGGTGCGATGAGGACACTCAAAATTCAGTGCCTAGTAATAGTTTACAAATACATTTAAGCAAAAATTCCTAAGGAAAGAATTTTAAATTCTAATTTGATGTCATACCATCTGCTTTTCTATTCAAAATCTGTTTAATTTTGAGAATATTGTCCTTTGAAACTGTATACTCTCTTTTGCAAAGCACCTGGAATGAAAAAGTGAGATGATTAAATGTTTTTCAACTTTCCCTCTGTTACGGAAGCTTAGGAGCAGGTTGGCTAAGGGAATGTCCATGTCAGAATGATTTATTACTGGAGTTTTCGTTATTGCTGGTTGCTTGACTGGTGTTTTGGAGTACCTGGTGTGTAGCAGTAGTATCCTAATGATTGCTCCAACCCTCAGCAGTAGATTTTCATTAGTCTGATTTTACAAATGAAGGAACGAAAATGTGGAGTTCGTGAAGGGAAGACACGAACTGCTGGAATCCAGATCCACACAGGGCCTCTGGTCCACCCTTGGGTTATCTCTAATCCTTGTGCTACTTCCAGAGGAAGTCAATTCCTCTTCCTTCTGTCTCATGGCATCCTTTCTTTTCCAATTGCCCCAAACACTTGCTGCTCTTGGTCCATATCAGTGACCTCTCTTCCCCACTCTAACTTTTGCACAAACCTTAAATAAAATGGTAAGTTCACCAAAGGTCTCCTTGTAAGTCCTGTCTTCTCACACTGGACTCTTTCTCTTACCTGTTTGCCATGCGCATTTAGTTTTCAGTGCTGGACAAGTGACTTCTGAGCTTACCTCTGCTCCCCACTCCTCCTCCCCACATATGTTCCAGACATGTGTGGGAAACAAAGGTTTCTCCCCAGTTATCCCCCAAATATTGTGCCAAACTTAGGCTGCCTGCTACATGAGGCATATGATAGCACCTGGAGGTCGACCCAAGTAGGTCAGGAACTATTCTTAGGGTTATTAGCTATCCACCACAATCAGAGTATAGATGGTCCCACCACAAAGGAGGTCCACTCACTTCTAATTAGCATACCTATAGAGAGTTCTTCCTTGTAGGAGACAGGAAGACCCAAAACTTTGAGAGTTAATCTCCCTAATGGCTCACACTAAAGATAGAGAAACAACCACCCACAGTTAATGGGTCACTCCCCCTGAATGCTTTAGCTAATCAACACCCCCCACCCCCCCACCCCCATCCCCCCCACCCCCCTCCCTCCCACCCTCTCATCCCCCCA